>NW_019059702.1:476327-488039 GCF_000696155.1 Zootermopsis nevadensis | reverse complement strand
TGTTTAGGAAAACAGTTTCTTAAAATACCAAGAACAAAGGTGGGTAATATTAAGCTGGATCATAGAAATATAAATAGATAGTGAGAATGTAATTTGGTTGATGTGAAGATGGTGTCCAGTCACAGATATTTGTGTCAACAATGTTGGACTTTTGCTTACTTTACCAGAGAGATAGTTAGTTAGTTAGTCATCCCCCTTATATCCAGCATGGTGTATCTCATATTTTAGAATAAATATGTGGCAGTCTAGTTGACCACTTTGTGTGTGCTTTTGTGACGGTGAGTGTAGGTTTTGAAAAAAGGGTAGTTTTCTGTCATTATAAAACCAAGTCACGAAACTAAAATCAGATGTCATTGTTACTGCTTGTTATATTAGAATATTAGTAACTTTGTACTATTCAGTATGAAAAAAATATGCTAGAAGAAGAAGATTAGTCACTTTGTAACTAGTTTTGTTGTTACAGGAAGAATCATTCGATAATGTTATAACCAAGAAGGAGTTAAAAGAGGAAGAAACAGATGATGTCAGGTAAATGTTATATTTGTTGTGATTTAAGTTATTGGGAAATTTAATACAATTCATTTGGAGGAAAATGTTGAGAATGTGTAATGAGTACCCTCGCCATGCCTTGCTTAAAACCTATACATAAATACTGATAACATATGAAAATTAAGTCACCACATTGGCTTTTCATTATGAATGACATAACAGGTTGTAACCTGTAAACCCCCGCCCCCCGACTCGGAAACCAGTCTGGTGGTAGTGGTGAAGGGAAGAATTCTGCCTCTGTTGGGAAGTGAATTCTGTTTGTCTGGCACTTAGTCACTTTACTAACTGATTTATTATCCTGTCTCATTAGATCTTATATTATCTAATATTTATAACACTGTTTAATAACGCGTTGGTTCAATCAAAATCCACCACTTGGTTCTTTATGACAGACTGTGGTGTATTAAGTTGTATTCTAAAACTAAGTGTAAGATATTAATTACTGAATACAGTGCATTAATATTGTTGATCTTTCAACATGTCCTCTCCTTTCTCAATACATTGTTTGCCAGATGCATAATAAACTTCAGAAACATTTTGGGAATTCTTTCATACTGTATTTTCCTCGGTGGTTTTCATGCTGTTTTCCTCAGTGGTAAATTTGTGTCCTGAGCACATTTCTTGATCATTGTTGGATCTGTTGAAGTGGATCCTTCACCTTTCGGAATAGTTAGCTTAAGAATCTGTGAAGCTGAGGGCTGGACATTAAATATATCTTATACACGTTGCATTATGATGAAAATGTGCATTACTCTCTGTCACAGCATAGAGCAACTGGCCAGGCATGAAGATGGCGATAACACTGATAGCAGAACAAAACAACTTAAGCAGTCGTCTCACAGACATCAGGAGCATGTTGGGAAAGAGCGATCCCTTGTCACTCCCACAGAAACAATATCCTGTGGCACGCATAAAATAAATCGTCTCGAAATTACTGACTTGTTTTCAAGAAAAGGACATGGTGAAAATGCCAAGCATGCTGTCAAGGGCATTTTAATTTACAGATGTGGGTTTTGTAACAGAGTATTCTCACTTATTCAGAATCTGGAGACACACATGCTTACCCATGGAGGGGATAAACCATATAAATGTGGAATATGCGATAAAGGTTTCTCACAAAGTACATATCTTACGATGCATATGCGCCGTCACACAGGACAGAAGCCCTTTAAATGTGAAGAGTGTAATAAATGCTTTTCGGTAAAACATAATCTTGCAGCACACCAACTTATACATTCTGGAAAGAAACTATACGCATGTGATATCTGCGAAAAGTCTTTTTTGAGAAGGCATCTTCTTAATTTACATAAGCGCACCCACACTGGGGAGAAACCTTACAAATGTAAAATCTGTAACAGAGGATTTGCAAGAAACTGTGGTCTCCAATATCATATGCGTATACATTCGGAAAAGAAAGAGAATTAGTCAAAGTGAAAGACTGGTCAGAACAGTTAAGCTTGAATCTGTTATGTGGATCTGTATCAGAATTGTTGATACTGAGACATTCTCATGAATCAGTAACAATCAGATGTTTTCACTGGTAATTTACACACCTTTTTTCAGGAAGTACCTGGTTTGAACTCTGTCTGGAGTAGTAACTATCTTTGCAGTTTTCTTTAGTCCCTGGCCTAACGTTCTGGTAGAACCCTTAAGTGGCCTCAATACTATAATTTTCCCATTATTTATATAATTTAGAACAAAAGAATAATATTGAAGATGACCTGTGGGATGTGCTACATAGTATGGTAGAAGTTTAATGGTGTTTCAGATGTGTTTGCTGCCTCCGTTATCAGGTTAATCACTCTGAATGGTTCAGCAACGAAGAAGACGGCCATCTTCTTACTCACTGCTGTAAGAACCTGAAATCTCATTATTCTATGAGCACATTACCACATTTAGCTTTACTCTGCTATACTTCAAACTCATTTTAGTTCTGTAGAACTGCCCTTAGTATCTTCTATGATGGATAGTTTGCATATGAATCACGTCTTATATATTTAGAATACTTAGTAATTGTGTATAATTGCTTATAAGATTTTAGAAAAAAAAAGCTCACACACTTGTTTTATATTATTTAATCTCTAATTGCTTATAAGATTTTAGAAAAAAAGCTCACACACTGTTTTATATTATTTAATCTTGGTTATTGCCACTGTTATTCACAACAATGTTTTTGTTATGACAAGTTATTTCCAGTTAACTTGACTTCCCTTCAGTGTGCTAATTGTTGTTTCACTCTCTTACGTTGTGTAGTCTAGTGACGTGTGCTGTGATTTTATTGTTGCTTAAAATTGTCCTTGTGAAAGAAACAAATGAGGGCCAGGATAGCTCAGTCAATATAATGTCTAACTGCAGACTAGATGATCAGGGTTTGATCCCTGAAAGGGCCAAAGGATTCTTATTGTGTCTTCTGTGTTCAGACCATAAAGCCCCCTGTCCAATGGATACAAGGGGTTCTTTCTTTGGTGATGAAATGAAACGTACCAAGGTCAAGAAGTAGTAGGAACTACACCCCCCCTCCCCCCCCAGATATTTTCGTAGCATGTAGCGGAACAGATTTACTTTATTTTAAAATTAAAGATTGTAGTCTTTTGGGTTATGGTACTATGTAATCTCATAGGTGGATACCAGTGTTTTGGAGAAACCTGTCACAACCATCTTATTCCTTTAAATATAAATCTACACAATGTAAAAAAAAAATGTTTTGAATAAATATTGCACTTCTTAATGACATTTATTTTTTGTCATTTAATCTTTTTCGTTCTACAAAAAGCTGGTTTGAGAAAGTTATATACAGATTAATACCATTTCCATAACGGAGCACTATCATTCCTCTGAAGCTAATACACATTCAGTCACTCAAGAAATTTCTCATCCTTAATGGAACCCCAAGGTTTATTACCATATACCATGTTGATAAGATACCATTCCTGAGACCTCTTCTGAGCCAGATTAATCTAATCCACACCTTTCAACCCTCTCACTAAGATCCATAACCCAGCCTCCATACTAAATTTAATAGAAATCTGATTCGTTTCTTACAAAATTAAACATGCAGATGGACCTGCATGATCTTGATTGCTTTCGATAAACTGCGTTTCACACGTAGTTTAATTTATTAGTCGGGTATTGGGTTTAAATATTTGTTATTGCAACTGCCTAGAATCTGAATTTGATCGAACATTGACATTTACCCCACTATGGATGTAATTGATGCTTACATTACCGTAACATGTCACCAAAGCATTGTTCTGGATGTATCTCTTCCACTGCCTGCCTACTAACTTCCAATGTCTGAAGTGTTAACAGGGAGAAAGTTTAACACCACAAAGGCAATTTAATTGTAACCTACTTATTTTCATTGACACCTATCACTTTGCACTCAATTGAATAATTTTAGGTGTCTTGATTTTCCATGTGTTCGGTTACTAAGATATTTCCTTCTAAAAAATTTTTTATGCATTATTTGTTTCCGTGTGTAAAATTACAGCCATTCATAACTTCATAGCACTAGGATTTTTAAGGAGTTTTTCTTCCAAAATTTGTATTCATTTCTTGTGGTCCCAGTCGAGGTAAGTACCTAGTTTGCCGTCATCCCACTGAGTCACCTACCCTCACAGTACTTGTAAGATTTTGATGATATAAAGATGCAAAGAAACTTTTAAAAATATGACAAATTTCAGATATTCGGGAACAACAATAACAAACCAATTAATTTATAGGAAGATCAAAAGCGCTCACGTCACGGTCCCTGTCGAACCTAACCTATATTGGTGGGTCGCGAATCTTGCTAAACATCTTTGCACACCATAGAAATGTTATGAGAAGGGAATTAGACTGTGAGAATGCTTGTTACCATTGACTGCAGAATAACTCGTCTTCTCTCCTGCTGCATAAAACATAAAGATGGAACTCTAATTTTCCAGCTGTTTTACATGGATTTGAAACTTGGTCTTTCACTTAACATGCGTCATAATTTGCAGTGGCAGCTGATAACAGGCACGTCTTGTGGCCCGCAGGTTGTGCGAGAAACCAGTGTTGTTCTGGCGGTGGTCCAGCGAGGATCGTCTAGCGGATTCGTGCGTGCTTTTAAAGCTTTCAGTCTGTGTAGTGGTAAAAGGAAAACATTAAAAACGGGGTTGAAGACTCTGTTGCAGCAAACTACTAAAAGGTAGTCGTGTGCTTTCAGTTTTTATGCAGAATTTATTTATTATATTTTATTGTAATGTTCATTTTCGTTACACTTTTATCTGTGGTAAATTAAATGTTTTTTTGGGGGGACGAGCATAAGCGTATTATTTATATACTTGAAAATAAAATAGAAATATTTTTCCCCGCTATATTGAATAAAGACTACCAATTGCCGTATGTATTTGGAACAGTGAAATTTATTTTTCAACGTCTACGTTTCGAGGATAAGGAACGTGCGAAACAAAAACCAAGGATAACCTATCGGACGGTGACATTTGTTTTGAAACTTAACTGAAATTCAGCAAGATTTTATCTTAAATGCTAACAGTTCCTTTATTCAGCTATAGATTTAAAATAGACTGAGATGTGTCGCACATTAAGAACATAAATCTCAAGGAAAGACATTGCTAAAGAAAACAGGTTTTGAGTATGTTACCAGTTTAAACTCGCCCGTGATAGCTCTTGCAGGAAAATTCTGTAGCATAATGTTGACCTTCACTGTGGGAAGCGTACCAGGAACCAGTGTGTAGTCATAACTAACTAACTAACTAGATGTCTTACCGAAGCCGAAGGTTCATCACCGAATTAACCAAAGCTCTGTCCTGGGCCAACAAAATCCAGTCTCCTTCGACTCCTATCTCCCATAGATCTCGCCAGAGATTATCCTCCCATCTACGTCTAGGTCTCTCCAGCGGTCTCTTCCCCTCAGGCTTCCCAAATAGTGGACCCAACCAACCAGATGTCTTACCGAAGCCGAAGGTTCATCACCGAATTAACCAAAGCTCTGTCCTGGGCCAACAAAATCCAGTCTCCTTCGACTCCTATCTCCCATAGATCTCGCCAGAGATTATCCTCCCATCTACGTCTAGGTCTCTCCAGCGGTCTCTTCCCCTCAGGCTTCCCAAATAGTGGACCCAACCAACCAGATGTCTTACCGAAGCCGAAGGTTCATCACCGAATTAACCAAAGCTCTGTCCTGGGCCAACAAAATCCAGTCTCCTTCGACTCCTATCTCCCATAGATCTCGCCAGAGATTATCCTCCCATCTACGTCTAGGTCTCTCCAGCGGTCTCTTCCCCTCAGGCTTCCCAAATAGTGGACCCAACCAACCAGATGTCTTACCGAAGCCGAAGGTTCATCACCGAATTAACCAAAGCTCTGTCCTGGGCCAACAAAATCCAGTCTCCTTCGACTCCTATCTCCCATAGATCTCGCCAGAGATTATCCTCCCATCTACGTCTAGGTCTCTCCAGCGGTCTCTTCCCCTCAGGCTTCCCAAATAGTGGACCCAACCAACCAGATGTCTTACCGAAGCCGAAGGTTCATCACCGAATTAACCAAAGCTCTGTCCTGGGCCAACAAAATCCAGTCTCCTTCGACTCCTATCTCCCATAGATCTCGCCAGAGATTATCCTCCCATCTACGTCTAGGTCTCTCCAGCGGTCTCTTCCCCTCAGGCTTCCCAAATAGTGGACCCAACCAACCAGATGTCTTACCGAAGCCGAAGGTTCATCACCGAATTAACCAAAGCTCTGTCCTGGGCCAACAAAATCCAGTCTCCTTCGACTCCTATCTCCCATAGATCTCGCCAGAGATTATCCTCCCATCTACGTCTAGGTCTCTCCAGCGGTCTCTTCCCCTCAGGCTTCCCAAATAGTGGACCCAACCAACCAGATGTCTTACCGAAGCCGAAGGTTCATCACCGAATTAACCAAAGCTCTGTCCTGGGCCAACAAAATCCAGTCTCCTTCGACTCCTATCTCCCATAGATCTCGCCAGAGATTATCCTCCCATCTACGTCTACGTCTCTCCAGAGGTCTCTTCCCCTCGGGCTTCCCAACCAATACCCGATGCACGCCTCTTGTCCCATCCATCCTGACAGTTTTCTTTTGTTTTCCCCAGTCGCTTACCGGAATAGTACCTTTAAATTCGTCAAGAAAGCTTCCTCGTCGGTCTTTACTAGGTGGCCTTCGATGGCGATGATCCCGTGTCAGGCATTAACCGCTTAAGTCGATCAGAATCGTTAGTCTACCATTCATCGAATAATATGCATTTGTTGTATGAACAGAGGAATTCGTGCTGTGCGAAGACATATTGTCGCAGGGAAGTCAAAATATTTTTGAGATTCGTGTGTGAGAAAAGTCTCCTGACTTTTGGGCTGTTTTAAAATGCATAGAACTTTTCAACAGTGTTAATAGGTTCTTCAGAAACTTTTAAAACAGAGTGATATTTTAAAAGGCTGTGTGTGTGTTAATCTTTATTTCCAAGTTATTTTAATTTATAATATTGTCCCAAGAGATTTGTATTTTCTTATGTTTTCAAACCATTCGTAGTTAATACTGATCCAGATTTTGGCCGCAAAATATTGTATATTTATTCTGAGACAAAATTTTCTTGCTGTTTTTTTTTTATAAATCGCTTTGCTGTTTGTTGTAATGAAGTTAGAATATACTAAATTAACTCTGTCAGTAAATAGAAGATACGTCACATTCGTTCATGGTAACACGTTTTACATCAAAAATAACATGTCTAATCATATACGAGGTGCGATCGGAAAGTTTCAAGACTGCGCGTATAAAAACCCGTACACTTATCTCAGGTATTAAATTCATCCATCACCCTCGAAGTAGTTCCCCTGGGAGTGAACACAACGATCCCAGCCCCGCTGCCAAGCCTGGAAGCATCCCTGGAAATCTTTCTTTGTCAGCCTGTCAAGCACCATCTGCGATTCTGCCTGAATCTCTTCTATCGTCTCAAATCTCCTTCCCTTTAGCTGAATTGTCATCTTTGGGAAGATGAAACCTTAGAAAGGAAGTTGGGGTCGGTTCTTGCAAGATCTTTAAACTCCTGACAAACGAGAAGTCGATTCTGCTTCTGGTCCTCAGACAGGATGCGTCGCATGTGGAGTTCATCCTATTTAGCTCTGTGTGACTTCTTCCTCTTCCCAAAGATGAAAATTCAGCTAAAGGGAATGAGATTTGAGACGATAGAAGAGATTCAGGCAGAATCGCAGATGGTGCTTGACAGGCTGGCAAAGAAAGATTTCCAGGGATGCTTCCAGGCTTGGCAGCGGCGCTGGGATCGTTGTGTTCACTCCCAGGGGAACTACTTCGAGGGTGATGGATGAATTTAATACCTGAGATAAGTGTACGGGTTTTTATACGCACAGTCTTGAGACTTTCCGATCGCACCTCGTACATTATGTATAGAATTGGCGTGAAATTCTTGTGCCATTTGTGATATGAATTGTTTTGATTCAAGATTCTGTTCGTGCTGTTTTTGCAACAACAACAACAACAACAGTGCCCGAAGAATGGCGAAACGTATCATAAAC
This sequence comes from Zootermopsis nevadensis, assembly GCF_000696155.1. The sequence continues at coordinate 479,965 of NW_019059702.1, read as the reverse complement.
TAGGCCTAGAATCCGTGTTTGTCTAATGACCTCAGCTCATATTGCGTCGAATGTCAGGATGTTAGTTAATAATTAGTTTTAAAAACCCGTGAAATGAAACGTCCGTGGCTTAGTTGAAGGTACTATCTCGGTATTTGCTTGTAGGGACTGAGAAAATCCACGAAAGGTATTAGTTAGAATAGGCGATCCCCGGGCCAAGATTTGAACCCAAGACCTACTGAATATGAAACAAGCGTAGCGATGTTTAAAAATGCGGTTACTGAGTGACAAAGTTGATGTTGTTATGACTGGAAAAAGTTTTATCAGGTATCTGAAATGAGCTTAAAAAGCATTTATGACCTTATATGAAGTATCCTGGGGTACCGGGTTCGATTCCCGGCGGTGCCCGAATTTATAACTTGTGTTGGGCAAGGCCGTGGTCTAGGCACCACGGAGTTTTCCTCCGTGGCATCCCAACAATTACTCCATTCACACACAGAAGAAGGCAATGGCAAACCACTTCTGGATCATCTGCCAAGAACGTATATGAACAGGTCCCAGTCCGAGAAAAGGATGGAAGGATCCTGTTCATATGGACCTGTCGTCAGACAGAACACTAAATAATAATAATAATAAATGAAGTAATCGTTAGAATTTTCCGATTTGAATGTAAATTGATCGTGATTGATGATTTTTTCGTAAAAATTCTCCAAAAATTAAGTCCTTTTGAAATGGGTTATCCGTTTTTAGAGTTGATTCGTGGTAGTGGAAGATGATCACCCTCTACGTCACGTGAGCTATATACGCACGTGTCTTCATTTCCCGCCGTGGTTACGAAAGACAGACCAATTTCCTCCTTCGTACTGAGAAGTGTGTAAATTTGACGAAGATTAATTCACTTTGCGGTCGTATTTTGCGTCATGTCTATTCGAGTATTTGACTTACCAAAGCATAATTCGATCTGCAAGATTTTAAACTTTCAAGGCGAATAAACGTCTACTCAATGCTGATTTCGAAACCAACTTTTTGGAGACCCGAGTCTCCAAAACTTCATATTCTGACCTGTTTTATATTGATGTGAAATTTGGTCTGTAATATATAAAATGAATGCTGAGAATATCTTGAGGTGGGCGAGCGAATTAGAAATCTCTAATGAATGTTTCATAATGAGAAGACAGGTGTAATAAATAGTATACATGAAAGGAAATTAGAAACACCTGACAAATGTTCTTTTGGTAAACAGGAATTGATAATTTGATATACGTAGCCATGGATCGGACGATGGTGTTAAAATTGATCTAATATAAAAATGAGTGTGAGGATGTCTTCCGAAGGCAGGTGTTTATATGCACTGTGATAAACCGAATAATTCTACAAAAACAGTGTGCTTACAGACCTTGAAATTAATAATTGATAAATACAATTATCCTGTGTTATTGTTTTCATGTGTTAGCGGTATTGGCACACAGATGCAACCTCGGGCTCTGTCCCTTACATGTGCCACAGTTGTGGTTAATAAACAAAATTGTGTGTTCATAAACTGAAACAACGTCAGTGGCATTTACTATGTGCATCTCTCCTTTTACGAAAGGTATATAATCCTTGAAAGCCGTTTGCAAATAAACATTAATTATTGGTTCATATTTCGGTGTAATGCGATAACTTATGTACATACATAACATACATTTTCGTAAGATAGTGTAATTGCGTCTTATTGTGAATATTATAACAATTATTTATTTTAATCCGTCTGATCACAATATAATTGTTATTTAAAATTTCTTATAATTAAGATAATAAAATATCATTCATGTTCCATATCGATTGATCGATTTACATAATAAAATATCATTCATGTTCAATATCGATTGATCGATTTACATAATAAAATATCATTCATGTTCAATATCGATTGATCGATTTACATGTAAATCGATCAATCGATTACATATTTAATATTACATAAATATTTTATTATCTTAATTATAAGAAATTTTAAATAAAAATTATATTGTGATCAGACGGATTAAAATAAATAATTGTTATACATATTCGTATATCAAATCTAAAACTTCTTGACGATGGTGAAGAGTCAATTGAATAAAAATTTCCTTGGGTATTATCCATCGTCTAGTAAATATAAAACGTAAAAAACGACGTTTCGGAGATGGAACTCTATCTCCGTCTTCAGGTTCCTACACAGTTGGGCCCACTAGATAAAGAGTCCCATCTCCGAAACGTCGTTTTACGTTTTATATTTACTAGACTATGGATAATATCCAAGGAAATTTTTATTCAATACATATTCGTGTTTATGTATTTAATTTTTCCCTGAACGGTAATTGCTAATTGTATCAAACATGCAGCTTAGTTTCATGATAATTATTTAAACATTGTTAGAGAAACGACCAATTAAATTTTCTTCGTTTTTGTAAATTAGGCCTCCTGGTCTGTTCCAATTTAATATTAACTTGTGAAACTATGAATCTTTTAGACATTGGACTCCACGGACGGGGGGATTTGTCCATCGCATGACGTCCTCTGTCTGCACAGGACAACTCAGCACACAAAGACGTAGATTATGATACGAGTGGGTTGGACATCAGGATTTCAATCTTGGAGCGATCTAAGATTGCGAGTCTTAAACAGTAATGGTCGATTCCGTTGTATATAATACAGAGAGCACAAAATCAAATTTCAGATTTAGAAGCTAACCTATGAAATGTTTATTTTGAGAATCGCTTTAAATCATGAAGGTAATCAGCGCGACACAATGTCTATTGTTTGATCTTATCGAAGATTCTTTAGTCTTGCAGACGCACTTAAGTTAATATCATAAGACGATAAAAAATTCAATAGATAAAATTCTTGTGATTCCCGGTCCTACTTCGACGCGACGCGACGCAACAGAACAGAACTGGATCTAATTCAGGATCCTGGCTTCCAAATGATTTTTCCAGCCACAGGCTGATACTCCAAAATACAGTCAAAATATATCAAAATTTTTAAGCGTAATATAATGATGCTTTATATTCACCGCTAAATATTTTGGGTGTTGCACTGTGTCCAAAATCGTTTCGGAGGATGTAATGATTCCTTCTTCAGGAACTGTATTTCCATCTTTTTGCACAGTTCAACAACAGTTATCAGTTTTCTCATGTATTCGGAAATAAATTGGAAGAAACATGAAAATGATTGCATTAGTGAAGTTCGGCACAAGAAACTTTGTGACAAGGGGGCTCAGTCCTGTGTCATGTGCCAGTGACTAAATGAGACGTTTTTGTTTATAGATTAAAATGGGCAAGACGAACGTGCCAGTGGAAAGATACGAAAGGGACAGTCACACAGAGATGACGCATGTGGATCCCACGTCGTCGTTAAGGTAGGTCTGTGGCTGAAATTTGTTTTTTTACAATCCGAAAAATAAATATTTTATTGATTTTGGGCTGAGATTTAACCTTGCTTTTTACGTATCTTTTTACGAAAATGAAACTAATTAACGTTTCCAGGTTCTTCTTAATCTACAGTCTAAACCTGATCCTCATTTAACCTCTCACAGGATTGTCAACGGAGAATATTGTTCAGTTATGTGCTTATTTTGATTCTATTGGTCTAGCGGTTAGAACGCTGGCCTTGTAATCCTGGGGTCTCGGGTTCGA
>NW_019059702.1:454091-470754 GCF_000696155.1 Zootermopsis nevadensis | reverse complement strand
GCTTATACACCTCTTGAAAGGGAACATCGGCTCGGGGTTGTACGCCATGGGGGACGCGTTCCGCAACGCAGGTCTCATCGCAGGGCCAGTTGTCTCGCTTCTTCTATCGATCATCTGTGTCTACTGTCAGCATATGTTGGTAAGCATTCGCTATCAAGATCTCCAGCGGGACCGATCACCGAATGAACATAAATAAATCGCGGTGTACAAGCAGCGAAGGACGTGCGTATGTGTCGCAATCTTTGGGTATAAGATAGAATTACATAGAATGCTTCTAAAATACATGGTATTACTTTAGGGACGAAAAAGGGTTATGTAAATGTGGCTTCGTCATTGAATTGTAGCCCATTTTATTTTAGAATGAGAAGGAAAAGAATGTTAACCCATACAGAGGAAAATGTTTGTTTTACAAACAGCTTATTGCAACAGATTGGCCAAATAGACGGCAAGTTGAACTTCTAGCCTGGACACCAAGACTTTCTTAACTACAAACGTAGATGAGAGGCTCCACTATATTTTATTCTAAAAATATGTCCACTGTTACCTTTCTAGATTGTAAAGGCAATGCGATTTTTTAAGGAAACAGCGTTGTTACAATCACCTCGATCTCAAGCACCAATGAATTTTAACTGATCGATTCTGAGATGATAATATTGCGTCATATTGTGATGATTATAATTGTTTAATTTTAACCGTCTAATCACAATAAAATATTTTATTAAATATTAAAATATCAAAATAATATTACTACAATTAACATTTAAAATATTTAAAATATATTAAAATGATGCTCTTTCTATCGAAATGTTCGATTTACAGTTAGAGAATCATCTTTTTCATTCTGCTGTTTTCCAGCGTATGAATACCGCTGATCCGCGAAAGTAAAACAGCACAATTTATTTTTTCGTTTTTCAATGTTAGGCGTGCTAACCCCGTTAACAAGAACGTCCCACTCCTGAAGAAGGTAGTTGCTAATCTAATCGAAATCCTGTGAGCAGTTTTTGGAAAAGTGTGAGAATGGGATCTGCCCACTATGAATTTAATTATTTGGTCTGTAAAAGAATCGCTTAAGGACAGATTATTAAGGCTTTGACCGGGTTGTTCTTTTGTTAAATCTTATGTGGTACCGCCTGATTCGACTTCTAATGGTTAAGTGAAGTGTTTTCTTCGCGGTACGGTCTGGATTCGTAAATATTATGAAGACGAGCTTCGGCTTCAAAGGGTTAACCAGCTGATTTTCGTAATGGTGAGGTGTAGTGTTTTCTTCGCGGTACGGACTGAATTCATAAATAATATTTAGACGATCTTCGGCTTCAAAGGGTTAATAAGCCTACATTCCAATTAATCAAAAAAACCACTTCCAAGTTCAAAGCATTAGATGAACGGACATGACATGACTACGGATGAAACAAGTCAAATCTGTTGGCAGTTGACTTGCGTGATGTGGGATGTGCCGTTAACACCTTATATTTGTGCGGGCTGTGTGGCAATTAGACTATTGTCTTGTCCTTGAATCTTGACATTTATAGTTTCCGGTTACATCACACGGCCATATACGAATATCCCACGTCCGAAATTTCCTCTGATTCATTGTTACTTTCCATATTTAAAGGCTCGAACGTCCATTTTATGTCCAACACTTTGGTATGCGTCCCCAAATGAATAAAGTCAGAGGTTAACGTTAGGAAACGAATTGCTGGCGTCCTTGCCGAGCGCGACATTACCTGTGAACAATATTCCAAGTTCATCAACAAAGTTCCATTGTAACAGGTGTGCCATAACCTACAAATTTTACATACATTTGTAAATGAAACTTTACTAACCGTCCCTGACAGTTATTGTAGGCTATAAATTCTCATCAGTCTACTGTTTCATAACACTTAAAACTAATTTCGATCCCAAGTTATTAATATCTTTATTTATATTCTTAATTAAATATATATTTTCACAATATGACGCAACTATACCATCTTAAAAATATTTTAATGTTTACGTGTTTATGTTGGAGACTAGAAAACGGAATATTTTTGAACAGTTGTGTAGCAATAATTTAACCTGACCTTAATTTTGAGACACTTCTGCTGTTTTGATTACCAAATATTGGCTAAGTCGTGGCCTTGTCCTATTTTCTTTTCATTTTGTGAAATGTTCTGACGAAATTCTTCACGTTACTGCGATGCTACGTAAATAGTCCAATCATAACAAATACAATTGGAAGTTAATAGTCTTGCCCTCGTCAGCACAATTTAAAAAGGCAGCCGAGGTAAGAGGATGACTCCCGGTAACAACAGTTGTCGCCCAAGATTCTCGCTACACCGAACAATACTGGGACTTCAACGAAATGAAAAAGAAATTGTAGGCTGAGTGAAGGTCCTCCCTGAATATGTTTTGTTATGGGGTTAAATTAAAGAATGAAAAATGGATTGATTTTGTAGAATCCACGGCACCATTAATTAATTTGTAGATAATTTAAAGACGCTCTGTCGGCTGCATATATTACCTTCTAACTTACAGCGTTGGATTAAATGGATTACGTGGTGAAGATACTAATTAATCCATTTTGTGACGCTCCGATAGTGAAAAATGTTCCGGTTCGCTGTTCTAGACCGCCCAGGCTCCACTGTGACCCCAGTTGTTTCCCTACCGCCAATGAGATTAAAAAGGCCATTACGAATGTTGAATAGGCAAGAGTTTTGGACAAATTGTCGTGGCCAATTTACATTAATATATTGGTGGGAAATGAATATAAATTAATTCACGTTCGGTGGCTGACTTACTGAGTTTTAATAATATTCATTTAAAGACCAGTGGTAATTATATGCACAGTCTGCTTTAAGAATTAAATTATGGGTTCGTGTAGTTGTCAGTGAAGCGAGGATTATTCGTTAAACAGCCTCAACAAATTGGTATTTGTAATTGTGAGTGCCTTCTTTGCAGTAGGGACTGAATTCTTTAGTATTGTGTAGAATAGATTCGGATAATTTATTCATAACGCAATAAATCCTTGAGAGTTTGTTTCCTTCACGCAATGCGTGTGTTCCTTGACCCCGTACAAGACAGGAGAATGAAGCAGGTGACTTCATGGTCGCTTGAATCAGATAAACTTCGGTTTAATACCTTGACCTAAACACTGACAACCTAGCAATTCTGGAAGTCATAAATAATCCTTGATTGATTCGTGAAGATTACTTATCACAATACGGCTATTAGATTAACTGCATTGCCTCATATTTAGATTTAGGAAATAGTCAAAGGTAAATCTAATTCTTTAACATCAGAAGATTTCTGTATTCTGCGATATTTCTCAGTGTAGTCCGGTAGATATTTGTGGATGTTTTAGAGGTCCTTACTGCCTCCATCATCAGGTCGATATTATGGTTTCGTTTTATCATAATTAAAAACAAAGACAATATGAAAAGCACTTAAATACAGTAAGAGACAGGATTCTTGAGTCAGTATAATGACGACGTTGCTGGTTGGACGACAGGAGTTCAGTTCTTAGCAGCTCAAGATATTTTTCATCACATCTGGGACCAACCCAGCCTGATGTCCAGTGGATATCGAGGTTATTTGCTCTGGGAGAAAGGTTTGAAGGGTCGAGTTAACTACCAGCCTCCATCTAGTACCGAGGTTACTAATGTGTGAAGGTTTATCTCCATTTCGTGGTGCGTGATTCAGCACCAGGGACTTTTACATTTACGTGAACACAGTACGACTATAATCCTTTCTTTAAACAAAATGCGCTACAGATGCGTAATGGACAACACAACCTCTCCTTGTCTCTGAAACTTCTGACCGGATTTAAATTAAATTTCGTATTGAAATCTACACTAAACGTTATCAGGGTGATTTTGTCTTGGTACCTATCGGTTAAATTCAACCCCGCTGGAGGATAAACCGAAATCAAATAGCCATCTTTATTTTATTTTTAAAAAGGGGTCGTCGTACAAATCGTTGGTTTGACTGTATAACATAGCATGTTAAATTATGTTTATTATAAACCTACATCACGGTCTGTCCGCATATTACAACTCGTGAACCTCCGAACAGATTTTATATTGTGAATTCTATAGGCCTATTACCATACCGAAGCGTAGTAATGGACGCATTGCATGAAGACCTATTTTCATTCTTGTTGCCTGCAAATCGATCGTAACTCGCTAGTTATTTGTCAGAGAGTAAAGTATTTCGAATTAAAGTTAATCCTGCCGTATAGAGAAAAATGAGACACGTTTTATACTCGGTGCACTTTCTACCCACGTAAACGTGTCGACTCTGCCCTTTCGGGTTATTTGTAAGCACACATTAAAATGTCACATTCTCGAATTGAAAATGTATACATTGACAGTGTAAACGCACAAGAACTGTTACACCATGTGTTTAAGTTTCCTAAATTGTATTGTGTGATGTGCATTCAAGGTGACCTAACGCCAAGAGTCTGTTCTCTTCTGATACGTGAAACGAGTTCACCATGGAAACAGTTATGTCTAAGGTTTTATTCAATTCTTTCAGCTTACTGGAGCCAAAGAGCTGCAGAAAAGAACGGGAAGTCCAGTTCTCCCAACATTTGCGGAGACAGTAGAATTATCCTTCAAAGCAGGGCCTCCACAACTACGAAAATGGGCAAAAACAGTGAGGTGAGACCTTGGAGTATTGCTAATTACGTCAGGTTTTTTGTTCTGTGATATAGATTCTTTGTATTACTTTGCAGCGTTTGGTTTGAGGATTTTGTAGTTGTGTAATTGAGGCTCAGAAAGCAGTTCCATTTCTCTAAAATAAAATTCGCTTAATTGAATTTCTGAAGGAATTTTATCTTTTTAACCCACAAAATTCGGAATTGAGGTTAGGAGAGCAGGTAGTCCCTTTTATTTAAAATAAGCGAAGTTGAGGCTCAGGAGCTATTCCTTCTCTATTTTTGTACTTTGTGGAATTGAGGCACGTCTTTTTTTTCTTTAAACGCAGCGATGAAGCACGACCAGCAGACAGAGAAGCTTCAGGTTAATATATCTGACAGAACATACAAAACAAATACCTTGGTTATCTGCTCAGAGTCCAATTTTTCTGTTGCCTGTGGAATATGAAACTCAAGAAAGATTTTTCTGCACTGTTCCAGGAAAAGGAAAATGATAACTTACAACATATCCATATGGTGTTCAAAAAAATATGTGTGAGACAATTTTCTCTTCCAAACTGTGTAAGTTGAAAGAAACGTAGATTCTTTATCCGCCCGTTAATTGAAATTTACTGAACATTAGCTGCACATTCCTCTGCAATATGATCAGAAGAAATTTGCTTTAGTAAATTCAGAATGGCCAACAATTAAAATCATTATTTTTAGCTGCCTCTTCCACGAAAGGCACTTAAAGATGTTCTTAGCTTGTAACGTTATCCACATGATCCCTCCGTGTTCTCTAAATTATAAGGTCTGGAATAAATAAAAGGAATACCAGTTACAAAAAGTTGTTGAATCTGTGACATCCATGGGATTTTTAATATTCTAAAAAATGTTTAACAGAGTGTTAATCTAAATAGGAAATTCGTCAGATAAGTGTTTGTCTGTAAAGACTTCTCTGGGTCTTATTTAAGCATGTTTTAAGTAGCATAACTAATTTCATGTGTAAACCAAATTCAATGAGTCATAGGCATATTTTGTACCTCTAGTACCATTTTTTACATTACTGTTGCTTGCATGAGATTCTCTGTTCAGTCATTGTTAATACTTCTTGTTGCAGATTGTGGATCAACATCTTCCTATGCGTAACCCAAATGGGCTTTTGCTGTGTATACTTCGTTTTTATCTCTGATAATGTGAAGAAGGTAAATCAGCTTTTTTGTAAGTTAATTTTCTGGTGGAGCGGGTGAATGTTTTATTGCTTGGGATAAATTACAGATTTAAAGCTTGAGATATGTGTTTGAAATTGGAGAAACTTGCAGTCATTCTTACCAATTCAGTTGTTCACTACTTGACAATTAAGATGGCTGTGTTTTAGGTTGTAGCACCTTGGCTCTGCCATAAGGGTGACTCATCACCCTGATGATAAAGGCAGCGAGGACCTCTGAAACTTTGGTAAACTTCTGCCAGACTACACAGTACTACAAACCAGAAGACAGCCATCTTTCTACTCTTTTTCTTTAGCACTATGGCCCTTTCAGTGTAGCCTTGGCTTCTCTTGCGATCGATGCCCAGTCTACCCTATTCTGTGCTTTTCTTCTCCAGCCTCTTATTGCCCACCTGTTTAAGATCAGATTCCACGTCTTTGACCCACCGGAGTTTCGGTCTTCCTTTTTTTAATTTACCAGGAGGTTTACTATTGATGATCATCTTACGTCCTCTATCGTCACTCATTCGGAGTATGTGTCCAAGCCATTCTATCCTTTCTGCCTTTATTACAGCTACAATATCTCAGCTTTTGATCAGCTTCTCCAGCTTGATATTCATAAGTCATTGCCACATATTGGACCAAAAATCTGCCTTAAAATTTTCGTTTCCCAGGACATAAGCACATCTTTCTACTCACTGGCATAAAAACCCCAAATCCTTCTTAAGCAGGACAATTGACTACTAACGGGACAGAACAGTTGTCTTCTAAGGGAAAACCTGAAAAGGTTTATTTCAAGGAAGTTTGAGATTAGCAGTGTCGACTTCAGGCAATAAATCTCAAAGAAATTGTTTGTATCGAAACCGATAATACTCGCGTCTCAGAAACTTACCTGATGCGTTACTGTTTGGTTACAGGTGATGGACCATTACAATGTGGAGCTGGACATTCACATCCACATGCTGATCCTCCTCTTACCCATCATGCTCTCATGTTGGATCCGAGACCTCAAGTACCTCGTGCCTGTATCTCTGTTTGCCAATGTTTTCATGACAGTTGGTATTGCTGTCACATTGTACTATATCAGCCAGGAACTCCCGACACCTTCCACGAGGGACTACATTGCACCGTGGTCAAAGATTCCTCTCTTCTTTGGCACTGCCATCTATGCTTTTGAAGGCATTGGATTGGTACGTAAAGTAAAAGTAAAGTTTGTCCCGCTACATGCCGTAAAGGCGCTTGGGGGGAGCGGAGGTATAGCTCCTCTCTTCCTTGACCTCGGCACTAGATGGGGTGAGTGGTCAGCATCACGCCTCGGCTGGCTTTACCACCGGGAAAGGACCCCCGGTACCCATTGTAGAGAAGGCTGGGCGGGCCCCAGAGCCGGTCTGGACGCAGAGGCTAGAGGAAAAATCCTCCGCTCCCATATAGGGTTCAAACCCCAATCGTCCATCCCGTAGCTAGTGACTATACTGACTGAGCTATCCCGTATGGTATGTAAAGTATTAAAACAAAATATGGTCATTCTGAATCTGGTATGCAAGCTTTTAAGTATGACGTAATGGAAGTGGTGAATACTAAATCTGTGTAATAAGGTTTATTTGTGTATTCCTGATATGTAATGGAATTTAGCATTTTGTGGGCGATTTTTTTATCTTATGTAGTGAAACAGTTACTATTCATTGGTCCCGCACAGAAATGATTTACACAAATTGGGCAATTCTGAGGATCATGTATTTTTCTTATTTGTGAAACATTAAATATATTCTACACATAAATAGCAGATATAACTTAGAAAAAAGGCTTTTAGCTTCAATTGATGAATTCACACAAAAATTCTAATTTGCTTATATATATAATTCTGAACAAAGCTGAAGAAAACCAATTTCATCCCATCAGTAAGTTAAATTTTGTACTTTTTTTAATGTTTTATATTCTTCATTATTATCTTGACATATTAAACATGCTTCACAGTATACAGTTTGGTAGAATGGAAGCAGAATGAATTTTTTTCACTTTTCAAGGTCAACGCTCATCCAAATGCTACTTACAGATTTGCTTCTTACCTGAAGGGAAACAACATATCTTCATCACAAAGATCAGTTGGTTTATGTTGTTTAAGGAGATGACTGTTTCTTGTTTTCAAAATCATACAAAATATCGTCCATGAACAAAAATACAGAGTTATGGGTTATTAAAGCAGATGGTACTCACAGTTAACCACTTGGTTTTAGTGGCGTAAGTGGGAGGAAGTTCACTGATTTGTCATGATCATTTAGTAAAGGGTGAATGGGTTCTTCAACATTCAAAATTAAATTTTAAGAAATATTATTGATGCCTATCTTCAAGATAATTTATTTTTAAAATGTGTCTCAATTTGTAACATATTTTGTTAAATTATTTTAAGAAATCGTGTACCATTCTATGCAGTATGAGACGCAGAAAATATTAAATGTGCAACATTAGTCTGAGACAAGTACGTGTTGAATGCAGGACATGACGACAGTACAATTTAAATTTGAAGGGTGTCACTGATATAGTTAAAATGTGTATAAAACATATTAATGACTGACAGCCTATTAATTTAATTTTAATAATTTAATTCAACAGGAGTAGCAAGGGAGAGAATACTTTGTACATTACACAAACCAGTATAATGTAGTACGACTTTAACAAATGTCAAAGGAATATTATTATAATCTATAATAATATAAACAGTTTTCTGTTAATGTGCGAGTAGTTGTAATGCAAAAGTTATATTGAAGTACTTTGTGTTTATTTAATAATTTAAAATGTAGCTTTGTTAATTTTTGTTATTTTTACCTGTCTTTGAAAATATTTTACAGCTAATCTTACCAAAAACTGTATAACTGGCGAGAAACCGAACCCTGGTTACTAGAAATCTTGCTTTAATAACTGCTCATGTACTGAGAGTGGTATAAACATTCAAGAAACATGGTTAATGAACAGCTTCACAGTATAAGCCAAGCTCTGCCATTACAAGCGCTCTTGTTTATGTGTGTCTGAGTACAGGTGCTGCCCCTGCAGAGTGAAATGAAACAACATGATCAGTTCACAAGACCATTTGGTGTTCTCAACATCGGTATGACCATTGTGACATGCTTAATTGTAACAGTCGGGTTTCTTGGTTACCTCAAGTATGGAGACAGCGTAGAAGGAAGCCTCACTCTCAACTTGCCACAAGAAGACATGTAAGTTGTGAAGTCTAAAAATGATGATGATTTCCGTCTTCTGGTTTGTTGCGATGGGTAGTCTGGTCGATGTTAACCAACGTTTCAGAGGTTATACTGCCTCCGTCATCAGAGCGATTCATCGCCCTGATGACGGAGGCAGTATAACCTCTGAAACGTTGGTTGACATCGACCAGACTACACCGCGCAACAACCCAGAAGACAGAAATCTTCATACTCATCGCCCTGATGACGGAGGCAGTATAACCTCTGAAACGTTGGTTGACATCGACCAGACTACACCGCGCAACAACCCAGAAGACAGAAATCTTCATACTCATCGCCCTGATGACGGAGGCAGTATAACCTCTGAAACGTTGGTTGACATCGACCAGACTACACCGCGCAACAACCCAGAAGACAGAAATCTTCATACTCATCGCCCTGATGACGGAGGCAGTATAACCTCTGAAACGTTGGTTGACATCGACCAGACTACACCGCGCAACAACCCAGAAGACAGAAATCTTCATACTCATCGCCCTGATGACGGAGGCAGTATAACCTCTGAAACGTTGGTTGACATCGACCAGACTACACCGCGCAACAACCCAGAAGACAGAAATCTTCATACTCATCGCCCTGATGACGGAGGCAGTATAACCTCTGAAACGTTGGTTGACATCGACCAGACTACACCGCGCAACAACCCAGAAGACAGAAATCTTCATACTCATCGCCCTGATGACGGAGGCAGTATAACCTCTGAAACGTTGGTTGACATCGACCAGACTACACCGCGCAACAACCCAGAAGACAGAAATCTTCATACTCATCGCCCTGATGACGGAGGCAGTATAACCTCTGAAACGTTGGTTGACATCGACCAGACTACACCGCGCAACAACCCAGAAGACAGAAATCTTCATACTCATCGCCCTGATGACGGAGGCAGTATAACCTCTGAAACGTTGGTTGACATCGACCAGACTACACCGCGCAACAACCCAGAAGACAGAAATCTTCATACTCATCGCCCTGATGACGGAGGCAGTATAACCTCTGAAACGTTGGTTGACATCGACCAGACTACACCGCGCAACAACCCAGAAGACAGAAATCTTCATACTCATCGCCCTGATGACGGAGGCAGTATAACCTCTGAAACGTTGGTTGACATCGACCAGACTACACCGCGCAACAACCCAGAAGACAGAAATCTTCATACTCATCGCCCTGATGACGGAGGCAGTATAACCTCTGAAACGTTGGTTGACATCGACCAGACTACACCGCGCAACAACCCAGAAGACAGAAATCTTCATACTCATCGCCCTGATGACGGAGGCAGTATAACCTCTGAAACGTTGGTTGACATCGACCAGACTACACCGCGCAACAACCCAGAAGACAGAAATCTTCATACTCATCGCCCTGATGACGGAGGCAGTATAACCTCTGAAACGTTGGTTGACATCGACCAGACTACACCGCGCAACAACCCAGAAGACAGAAATCTTCATACTCATCGCCCTGATGACGGAGGCAGTATAACCTCTGAAACGTTGGTTGACATCGACCAGACTACACCGCGCAACAACCCAGAAGACAGAAATCTTCATACTCATCGCCCTGATGACGGAGGCAGTATAACCTCTGAAACGTTGGTTGACATCGACCAGACTACACCGCGCAACAACCCAGAAGACAGAAATCTTCATACTCATCGCCCTGATGACGGAGGCAGTATAACCTCTGAAACGTTGGTTGACATCGACCAGACTACACCGCGCAACAACCCAGAAGACAGAAATCTTCATACTCATCGCCCTGATGACGGAGGCAGTATAACCTCTGAAACGTTGGTTGACATCGACCAGACTACACCGCGCAACAACCCAGAAGACAGAAATCTTCATACTCATCGCCCTGATGACGGAGGCAGTATAACCTCTGAAACGTTGGTTGACATCGACCAGACTACACCGCGCAACAACCCAGAAGACAGAAATCTTCATACTCATCGCCCTGATGACGGAGGCAGTATAACCTCTGAAACGTTGGTTGACATCGACCAGACTACACCGCGCAACAACCCAGAAGACAGAAATCTTCATACTCATCGCCCTGATGACGGAGGCAGTATAACCTCTGAAACGTTGGTTGACATCGACCAGACTACACCGCGCAACAACCCAGAAGACAGAAATCTTCATACTCATCGCCCTGATGACGGAGGCAGTATAACCTCTGAAACGTTGGTTGACATCGACCAGACTACACCGCGCAACAACCCAGAAGACAGAAATCTTCATACTCATCGCCCTGATGACGGAGGCAGTATAACCTCTGAAACGTTGGTTGACATCGACCAGACTACACCGCGCAACAACCCAGAAGACGGAAATCTTCATACTCACCGCTGTGAGAACCTCAAGTCTAAAAATGATCATTGGCCAAGATTGTTGATCACTTGTTGTTTTATGGTCCTCTTAGTTGTGGGAAAGAAAATGTGGATATTCCAGTCAATTTGCAGATGGCGTATCACACTCAACAGAGTTTTATTAACTCCAGCCGCAAAACATTAGTTATGTATTCAAACATAAATGTGAAGTTTGTTTGATGTTCGGTAAAATAGAATTCTGAGTGTCATTCTGCTACTCCCTGCAGAAATAACTAATGCCCAGGACAGTTACTCAACAATATTTTGACATTTTCTGTACACACAACTTCATTTTATTGCTTTTAATTTTCATTAAATATTATACACTTTTGCACCATGTTCCATCAATAAGATAAATTCTAGAACTGATTTAATTTGAAATGACAATTGTCACATTTACCTGCTAATGTTCTACTTTTTTTTTTTTTTGCAATTTTTCGTTTATTTTAAGATTATAGTATCACCTGCATTAATTAAACATTTTAGATTTTTTTTAATTTATTTGTAATTGTCATATTTTTTCTTGTAGATATCTTGATTTATGTTGTCAATTTCTGTTATAAAACTCTTAAGTTCTGACAGCGTGTTAAGGAGATTAGTGATTCATTATGACAATGGATCATATTTGGTTCCAGTCCAGGCCAGATCACATACACTGGATACTGGGAACGACCCGTTCTTCAAGTGCCTGAGCACTGCGGGTCCCAACTTTTTCATTGGCTTTGATCTATAGACATTCGGTAGGACTCCTTGGACGACGGATCGGCCCGTCGCAATGCCTCTACCTGTACACAGGACAGCACAACACAGAAAAACGCGGACAAACATCCATGGCTTGAGTGGGATTCGAACCCACGGTCCCAGCGACCAAGCGACACAAGGCCCGCGCCTCAGACCGCGAGGCCACTGCGGACCCCCACATATAAACTACATTTGTTATACAGGATATACACAAAAGAATGGTGCGGTTTCAAAAGTTAATAAAAAATTTATTTCTCGCCTTACACGGGCACAACATACACCGTCAGCGGCGTCAACTGTCCAAGTTTCTCATGCGTTAATTACAATCCTTCAATGTGTGCACCCTGGGTCACACGACGCACATCCACACGGTAATCAAACTCATCCCAGACCTGGTGTAGCATGTCCGCTGTAATGGCCTGCAGTGCAGTGGGCAATGGTGGTACATAAACGCTGTCTTTAACGAACCCCTCAAAGAAAGAAATCGCACGGTGTAAGTTCTGGCGAACGGAGTGGCCAAGAGAGAAGGTTGTCGTCTCCGTTTGCAGCAGCATGTCCGATCCAGCGCCGTGGAAGAACACGATTGAGAAGCACTCGTACATTCCTGTGAAAATGGGGGGGAGCTCCGTCCAGTTGTAGAATGTAATCGTCATAATTGGTATTCAGTTGGGGTAACAACCAGCTTTCCAACATATCCAAAAATGAGTCGCCAGTCACAGTTGCACCATTCTTTTGTGTATACCCTGTATACTGTTTATTTGTTATTGTTTTTATTTTCACCTTGGTCTTACAATGAAGTTCCTCTACACTGTCTGCATTTCTTGGGTCACTTCTTTGTACTGTATTTATATTCGATCAGTTTGTTTGTATCTTACCACATTTATCAGCAAACCTATATTCAAATCTCAATTGATAAATTGTGGAAGATCTGTCATGGAACGTTTTTCCCTCCAGTCTGGCCCAAGCAGTGCAGTTGACCATCTCTGTGGGTGTCCTGTTCTCCTATGCTCTGCAGATGTATGTTCCCATAGAGATCCTCTGGCCTCGCATTCAGAGGAGATGGGGCCCCTTCAAATACAGCTCCCTAATTGAAATCATCTTCCGTAGCTCTCTGGTTCTCATAACATGTAAGTATGTTATATTTACTTTAGGATTTTATGACATTATATCAGCTTCTTGGTTTGTTTAGTGTCAGATTACATCTGACAGCGTGATTAGGAATAATGAATAGAGAGGTATGTAAGAGTCATACTTGATATTTAAGGTTAGGGGCAGTATCTTGAGCCCCAAAGATATAGTTCCTACCTTTCAAAATTCAATGTTGCAGTTATTCTTGATGAAGCAAATCCAGATCTTATTATCTCTGTGTGTTGATGCAGTTATTCTAGCAGAAGTAATTCCACACTTCAGTCTGTTCATCTCTCTGGTGGGTGCCGTCAGTAGCACTGCGCTGGCCCTGTTCTTCCCGGCTATCATGGACATAGCTACACATTGGGAGTCTGGGCTGGGCCCTTTCAAATGGGTGCTGTGGAAGGATGGTTTCTTCATCTTGATTGGCGTCATCGGATTTATCACAGGCACTTACGCAAGTGTGGAGGCTATTGTTCAGAAACTTTGACCGACGGATTTATTGCATTTTATTTACAAATTTTA
Organism: Zootermopsis nevadensis; assembly: GCF_000696155.1. Next base: position 456,907 of record NW_019059702.1, on the reverse strand, counting down.
TCTATTTACAAATAAACTTTATTGCTTGTAAGTTATATTGAAGTAAATTTATTTTACAAAATGTGATTTTATAAGACCATCATTTCTCTTCCCAAAACCTTATATTCTCCCACTTCATATATAACAAATATTGGAGATATTTATATAAAAAAATGAGGTTATTGATGCAGTTGGTTGTCCAACATGGTTGCCACTTCCTTCAACAAAGATTATGAAATGGTTCCTTAAAATAAATCATCATTGCTTATTTCTGTGCCCTTCTTAGTTTATCATTTACATGCATATTGTAGACATGAGATTTTAAAGTTCTCATGGTGTTAAAAATGTTTGGTTGTGGTCTCTGTCATCTTTTACAGTGTTCCCAATATTTTAGAGGAACATATTACCTCTGCGTTTGGCATTGGGTTGTGATTCAATGTAGTTTTCAGATGATATCTACATTTCAAAGAAATGTATCACCTTCAGCAACTCTGAAACTTCATTGACCACCTACAAGACTACATTTCAACACAGCAATCAAATCCTATCCCACATTACGTAAGACATAACCTATGAATTTTAATAAAGCAGGAAACAAAATATATCTTACTTTGGTGAATTACATATTACAAGTTTGAACCCATGTGCATGTGCCTAAGAATCTCCCTCCCTCTGTACGCCTCTGAGTAGTGAAACGGACAACGTAACTTTTATAGTATGGAAAGTGAATATCATGAAGGACTCTGATAAGTCGTAGCGTATCCGAACGAAGGCCAGTGGTTATCTAGCCTTTGAATGGTAGTATCGCACGAATAATTGCGTTTCTCGCCACATAGCCATTCTCCTTGGCTGAGAAATAAGAAAACAGGTTGTTGATTCCAAAGTAGCGTAGCTAGGTGATGACAAGAAGAGATTCGCTACGACGTTTGTTGATCGTTTCTTGTTCCGTGAATTCGTGAGGACCGATGTCGCTGTGTTTTTCCTTCTTTCTTTAATCATTCGAACTATTCGAACCCACCCTACAGGCTATAGTCTGAGGTAATCATAGCGTCGTCATATAAACCACAGACAAATTGATACTTCCGCTTTAGTTTAACTTAATTTCTTACTGAAACTCTGTGCTAACCGGTTCATGTTTTAGCCTGCATAGAATTTCCTTCAGTACACACACGGGGATGAGTGCGTCAGTCACTTGAAGTAAGTGCCGGTGCGTTTGTTGGTTATATTGGTCTCCCGCGCTGTAAACAACAGGATTTTATAGTGAATATCTTGCGTAATTGTGGTTGTCAACGTTTTATCATCACTATTCCTTTAAAGTTTTTATTACTAAAACCAAATGAAGCGTAATTTTGAATGCAGAGTGAGAAAACGAATAAAGTGAGAGTTTAGTAAACAACTTGCCCTTGTAACAAAATTGCCTGATTGTTTTGCAAAACAGTGTCATAGTGAGGCGAGTTCGTGGTGGTGCGTTAATGTTAGTAATTTTAGTATTGTCAAAGAGGGGCACAGACTGCTGATTCTGTAAACAACAATTAAATTATCCCAATATATGGGTATGAATCAGATGCATTCAGAGTCCCTCTGAACTGGTCAGTATATCAGATTATATTTTAGTTAAATGTTGTGGATGTTAGATATCAATTTCCATTCTCAGTCCTCATACAACAATTTACAATAAACTACTTTTCCGCAGGTACGTTAATGACATTAAATAAAAAAGTGCCTAAGTGAAATTTATTTATAATAAATTATGAATCAAAATTGGAATCGTCGGTATATCTTTGCATCATTCGGCCAATACCTACATAGTGTAATAGAGTGTAGTATTATTCTCTAGTAAGTTAAAACTTTGATAAGTAAGATGTGTTCTGCAATTTTTTTTTGGGGGGGGGGACTTAATGGAAATTAGGGCCAGTGGCCTCCAAAATTTTCTTAAGACTACTCTGTTTTATCGTGTGATGTTCAAGTGCTTCTCGCCAGTAATCGTTTTGGTACAAAATACGGAAACATTTGACGATCTTTAATTTTCTACGCAGGATCTGTATTAACGTGTGCATACTGCAGTTCGGGACATGCTGTGTCTATAAGGAATTTGTGTCAGAAAATATAAATCAGGTAAGTTCTTTGTTCAAACATTAAATAGCAATGTATATATAACAAATGTTCCGTCACACATAATAATATAATGGGGCACACCTGGGATAGATGAGAAATTTTTTTAAAAATTTTAGATTGAAAACCAGAAATAAGACGACTGGCGAAACTATTCGTATATTACAATATAATATTAAAATGGGTCTTGAAGAAATAGGACGTGGATTGAATTCATCTGGCACAGGGGTAACTCCAGTGCGTGGTTATTGTGAACTAGGGAAACTAACTTCATTCTTAGGAGTCTTTTGGGATGTAGGCAGCAAGGACCTCTGTAACGTCAGTAAACATCTACCACACTACACGGCGCTACAACCCAGAAGACAGCCATCTTTATATTAAAATCATGTTTACCTTTGGAATTATAACAGCTGTAAAATAGGATTTTTTTTTTTAATTTTTGTCTCCAACAAAAGCACAGGATTGTGGAATCTTGTGAGGTGATAATAACACTGATTCCATTTTGTATAGGATAATACGCTACATGGCAGTATTTATTACGATATTATTACGATAATGTTTGATGTAATGGCATATAACAGCATAGTCCCCAAAGTGGATGGTATCAGACTTTGGTCTCATTAAGAATATTAATTTATGGAATAAATTTCAGAGAAAAATTAGCATGTTTAAACCTAGAAACCCCCCCCCAAAAAAAAAACAAAAAAAAACTCACTACTCCAACG
>NW_019059702.1:429685-442401 GCF_000696155.1 Zootermopsis nevadensis | reverse complement strand
GTCAGACAGAACACTAAATAATAATAATAAATAATAATAATTTACTACATTAACTCATTCTCCTGTCTAGTGGGTACTAGGAGTCCATTTCTAGGGGTAGAGCAAGGCTGGTATGTGATGCTGACCACTCACTCGCATGTAGTGCTGAGGTCAAGAACAAGTAAGAATTATACTTCCTCTGCTTCACTGAAGTGCCTTCATGGCATGTAATGGGGTACGTGAGTTAAGTAAATTAAACTATTTTCTTTCTCCTCAGCTTGAGAATGGGCAGCAAATTCGTAGTGTGTCATTAAGTTCAGATGACGATATGATTGACATAACTACAACAGGGACTACCACAGAGCACTCTATCCATGGTGAGGAGCAGGGATCACACTGTAAGTAAAATTCAGTTCTCGCAGTTTGCTTTCACACACACACACATTATTCTGAGGTTTCCCAGATGGTGTCAGTTTCTGAGCGCTACTGATAATATGAGAGAATGGTATTTTATGAAAATTTCATGACACTTTTTCTTCCGTTCACATGCATAACATATTAATATTTTTTACCAAAAATTGAGGTATTTCATTTTCTGCCTCCCTGAAATATGTCAGTATGTGAGTCAGTTGAGTAGAAGTTATTTCTTTGTATAAATAATTTGTTACTCTTTGTATTGCTACTCAACTTCCAGTTATATTCATTGAGGTTCCATACTGTGTACAGAGCATCATATCAAAATTTAACTTATTTATTTTTGTTTATGGTATCCTATGATTTGTAATCAGAAACAAACATGCTGGTAGAATATATGCATAGGTACCATTTCATTGTTTTTTGTTTGTTTTGTATTTAGGAATGGCTTAAGAATCTCTTAATATTTTGCCTTTAGATCTTATTTTCTATATCCCTTCTCAGTAATTTTGAACTTGAAGAAATAGCTGCTGCATTTTCACAAAATCCAGGCAGATTAATTACTCTTTTTGTGTTAATTCCAGATTCATTGCCCCCTCTGAATACTACAGTCCTTTCCATCAGCCATTCTGACAGCTCAGATTTTGCTGTTTTAAAACATTCTTGTCCTTGTATACTTTAAAAGAACTTGTAGCCATTTGAATCTTTAAAAATACATTTCATTCTTTTATACTTAATAACGAAACCACTTCGTTAGTTGTCATGAATTTCAAATTAACTCTGTACTTTCCAACCTGTAAGTTTTCAGAAAGATATTTACATACTGTAATCACAGAATGTGTTTGGGGAAATTTTTAAATAAATTTGCCATTATCTATTTTTGGTATTTAGAAATTGGAAGGTACAAAATTTAAAGTGGCCCCCCAGGTGGCATACTAAATGGTACCGCCATTTTAAATTGCTGCAAGAATGAGCTTTTGTATTTCCACTAGAGTTTGAATTACAAATGTTTTAGTGATTCAGAATGAGACAAAGTTTAAATTAAAATTGAAATAAAATAACCATATAATATATATCTGAAATGTGTATCGGAAGGTAAAATTTGACGTTTAATCGCTAATGAGACATAACTAGCTTACCAAATATTGAAATCCGAGGTAGCCGTGCCGGTTGTGGTATTGAGGTAACATGGAATTACCCTATTAACGTTTCTTGTCCTTTTCATGGTACACATGTCATGTGTTGGCTGAGATAAAAACCAGACGTGTTGATAACAGAGGGCTGTTGCTTGTTGAACTTTACCCCTGGCTATGACTCATTGCTGTTATGAGTCTACTTGTTAGTGGCTATTGAACCTGATGTAAAGAAATAATAACAGCTGTTTCATTTGACATGGCAGCTGCAGCTAGACTGAAGATGGATATAAAATATGGTGCGGTGCTTAAATTAATCAACTTAGTTGCTTTGCATGTATGTGGAAAAGAATGTGGTTTATTTCTCAGGTTATTGTGTTAGCATCATGTGACCTGGTTAGGTTATCTCACTCAAAGGAAAGATATAAAGTTGTTTATGAAAAGTGGGACAAGATGATGATGGGGGTAGTGTGTTTGATTCTTGACTAAATATACTAGCTATTCTGATCAGAGTTAGAATATAAGTATGTTACTATGACACGCATGTAAGCTGTGATAGATAGCTGATAAAGTTTTAGTATGTGGGAGAAAGATTTTTTTTATTAGATTATTTGACAAATGAATGGAATAGAGAAGGAAGTGGTTTTTTATTAGATTATTTGACAAATGAAGGAATAGAGAAGGATGTGACTGTGCTTAATACTCCTTATTATACAGGTTTATGTTTCACCTGGCAACAGATACTGTGATTTGTATCAGTTTCCATGACAAAACTACTTTTGCTGTAGCTGGCAAACTGTTGCATAACTTTTTTTTAAAAAATCTATTAATCTGCAGAGAAATAATTACTGTATAACAAAAAGAGTACTGGCATTCGCCAAGGACATTTGTTTCAGAATTGTGGAATGCCAAAGACATATCCGGAATGTGTGTTGTCTATCCCTGTTTTTTTATAGTACATTTGATAAGTAATGAAATTATTGCTTGTGAAACAAACCAGCTGGGAAATCTTGGTCTAGGTTTCAGAAATATTAGTTAATAATGCTTTGTAGTTGACTGTGCAAACATGTGATGGAAAGAAATGTGATTAAAACTTCCCGTAATGAAGCAGCTGACAGGAAATGTGAAAACAGAGAATGAACTGTCTTCACTTGAACTATCTATAATTCGTTATGTAGGTTTCATAGTAATATGTGGTCTGTTTCATAATGTCAATAACAGTCTTACTGCCATATAACCTGCTATCAGAGTACAGTTTTGGGAAAATGTCATCAACCGTATTATTTTGAATGTATAGTTGCAAAACTGCCACGGTGGTCTAGCGGTTAGAACGCTGGCCTTGTAATCCTGGGGGTCTCGGGTTTGATTCGCGGCGGTGCCCGAATTTATAACTTGTGTTGGGCCAGGCCGTGGTCTAGGCAACACGGAGTTTTCCTCCGTGGCATCCCAACAATTACTCCATTCACACACAGAAGAAGGCAATGGCAAACCACTTCTGGATCATGTGCCAAGAACGTATATGAACAGGTCCCAGTCCGAGAAAAGGATGGAAGGATCCTGTTCATATGGACCTGTCGTCAGACAGAACACTATATAAAAAAAAAGGTTGCAAAACATAACATAATTTCTGTTTGCAGCATGTGACACCCATCGTCTTCACTTTGAAACATCAAAGTATCCTGTCATTGATGCAAACAAAGATTTTTGAATTTAAAAGTCCTGATCTGCACCAATTACGTTTACTATTTTTTGGGTTAGTGGATTGAATGGACGATATACACAGAATTTTAGTGGTTTATTGAAGCGGATCTTGAAGAAGTAGGGTTGTGTGTAACTGCAATAGATTGAACTGGCTCAGGATTGGATGCATAGTCAACTTTGGTACTGACAGTGTAGGGCATTCTTTTACCAGAGAGTTACTGCATTTATCCAAATGTCCGCTGTGAGTTGGTAAGAAGGTGAGCTATGAGACACACTGTTTCCCTTAGCACCATACGAGAAATTAGGAAGTATGTGCATTGCATAACAATTCTTACACATTCACCATAGTTTATACCCTTTATGTTGGCTAATGGCATCAATGACATCTTAGCTGTCTGGGGTCAGTGATCTTTGTATGGGCAGATTGTTTGGTGCCTGCCTGGCTGGATTATGACATTATCATGGAGTATTCCCCACGTGTGGTTGCGCAGCTGGCTGTAAATTCCCCTTCTAGCCGTTTCCACTTGTAAAATACACGTAGGCCCTGCCGGCAAAAACGCACATAAATCTTTATATAGGGTGTCCATTATTTCTGTTTGATTTGCTCCCCAAAAAATGGAATGTATGGACAACTGTACTCAGGTTTCGCAGTGTAAAATTTCATGAAAATCTGTTCAGTGGATCTTGGGTTGTTACGTGCAGACAGCCAACGACGGTGAAGCTAATACGCGCACTTTTGCAAATTTTTATTCGTGAATGAGCCTAAGTTCAGAACCTGACCTGATGTCTGCTTTGTAAGGTATGAGTCTGATATATAATCTGTGTTCATGCTTCCTGTTGGCTGTTTTTCCATAGTAAAGTCAGACCTGACTACGCACTTGCTTCTCAGAATATAAGTGAAGCCGCTGTGGGGTATTTTATGTTGCATGAAACACTGCACTGTTGACCAAAGCACATGATGTTTTTGAGTTTTGAGCATGTGTCTGTGTTGGGAATTTTTGGGATATGTATTATGTATTGCACGACAAACCTTTGTGGCTTATTTAATTCATTATTTTAATATTTTCGTTTATGTGGTCTTTTTTTCCTTTCAAGTAACATCTATTAAGTACTCAGGACACCTTGGGGGTAAGTGAGCTTAATTTTTTTATTACACTAGTTCTTTTAAGTGCTCATAACTTATCTTCAAGTGTAAGCTATCTTAATGTGCTTGAAGTGGAGTGAGGTGTTACCCTGCATCTTCGTTTTTCCATCGCTACCAACCCTTACGTGGCAACGTCTGTTGTTTAAATCTAGTATGTTGTGCGCTCGCTTGGTATCAGATGAGACAAGTTTCTCTTTTTCTTACTATTTTCAGTACGTATACGGAAAATTTGCGAATGCTGTGTGATGTTGAAGAGAGTAAAATTTCTCTAAATTGCTCTTTCAGTGTATAAAAATATACAAACACATAAGCCATTGGACTGATGCTAAATGCAGAATACTACAGGGTGGTTGGGAAGTAAGTAGGCATTGGAAAATGGTTATAACCTCTATATTTCCAATGTATAGCGATTATTTAATGCCTACTTACTTCCCACCCATTCTGTATATACCATGTCTTAATTTGTGCTCATATTGCTCCATTCCACTTCAAACACTTCTTAAAAGGTTTAATTGGATGCTATCAGTGTTTTAAATCATTGTTATTCTATTTAATGCAGTGATTTGGCAACTGGCAGCTCACAAATTATTTGATCTTGTCTCCCAAATTTTTTTTGCGTAAAGATGACATATTAAAAGTGGTATCAGGTAACATTTAGTTCAGTTTTAATCAGTTATTCCTTCAAGTCAAATTTTCTTACACTTCACCATGCATATGTGTTAATACAGGTACTAGACTACACAGTGTTACAACCCAGAAGACCACAGTTGACATTGTTATTAAAATTTACTGTGTGATAATCTCTTGGATATCATTCGAAAGGGGCCATGTGTGCTTTTTTTTCTCTCTTGTATGCAATGCATAGACATTAGCACACACTTTACTAACAATTACATGCCAATATTATCCATACAGTGACTTATTATGTGATATTATTGCCAGTTCGCAATTTTAACGTATCTTTTTTTAGAAATATTTCACAGTATAACATGCATAATATGATTGGTGTGCATTATTATCATCTTACATGAGAAAACTGCATAGATCATATCTCAATATGATGCTTGCGCTGCGTATGTCTAACTTCGTGTTTCTAGTATTAACATATCTGAAACTTTAGTATGTTACGCTTACTAATGTAGAAAGCTGTAGTTTGTAGAGAAAAGTAGAGGTTGGGAACCTTATATTGATATAAGAATCACTGTGCTATATTTACATATTTTAATTGTACGCCAGTGTCGAGAAATCTAGTATCAGCATTTTTCTGGGCCTTATGCAATTCTTTACTTTGCAAAGAACTTCGATTTTTAACTTTGACTTTTCCAGAAATAAAAGTAAATTTGTGACGTCAGATTATGTCCATGTATTGCATCCCTTAATACTCTGCAAGCATTTAATGGACTTCTATAACATTTCATATAACATTATGATATTATGCCCTGATGACGGAGGCAGTATGACCTCTGAAACGTTGGTTAACATCGACCAGACTACACAGCGCAACAACCCAGAAGACAGAAATCTTCTTGTACATTTTCTTTTCCCACAATATGTAATACTAGCACAGTGACCATACAGACTTAAGAGACAGAATTGACATTAGTCAAATGTAATGTGGAGTCCTGAAATTATGTATGATAACAGGTCTTTGAAAAATCTTATGTTAAGGATGTTTTGTTAATATAAAACAACAGCGTAGTGGTTGTGTGAAAATATTTACGTAGCTTTCATTTTTGAAGTGACATCTAATCATCTGTGGGTACTTGGAATATGAAATTGGTATTTATAGTTACACACAATAAAAAAACACTTGACTCAAATGGAATTCAATCTTGTTGGTGTCTTATAAGCTCATCACATTAACCCGTCAGATAAATTACGTTTTATTGCCAGTTTATAAATTTACATTATCGACAGACAACGCCAATTAAATATATGACTGGAGGATTGTACAGTTAGAAAGTAGGCTTTATGAGTTCTGTCTTGAACTCATTTTTGTATCTTAGAGCATCAAAATGCATGTTCCTGAGCCAAAATAATTCCTTTAAAACAAAGATTTTCAATATGATTTGTGTTTGGTGGGATTCTGAATATATAACAAATTTTTTTCAATGATATGAGGAACGGATGGATTATTTTTATTTAAAAAGTGGTCAGGAACCAAGTGTTGCAGCTGAATGGTTGAATTCCTGCTTCATATTCATGCAGTCTTGGGTTAAAGTCTTATCCTAGATATTCATGCAGTCTTGGGTTAAAGTCTTTTCCTGGGGACTGACTATCTTGATTGAGATTCATTGTCAGTTTCCTCAGTTTTTCCAAAGATGTGCCGGGATAGTACTCAAATGTGGTCACAGCTGTATCATTTCCAGTTAATTATCCATTAATTATCTTATAATTCAGTGTCATACTGATAACATCATTGAATAAAGCATAACTTTAAAGAAGCGTTGTCTAATCTTTAGATTGCGTTGGCAGTTATTCAGGTGCATTAAACTGAAATTGCAGAGTATGTAACTTTGCAAAGTGTTGTTTTTTCCATAGTTCTGTCTCCTGTAGGTTCCCAATCTCTGCAATAGAATTAAATAATTAATTTGCCTGAAAATGAATGTGAAGCTAAATCAGGTATGAACCAAGATTCCTGCTTTAGTTGTCACATGACGATGCTGATAATGGACTGTTTTAGCTGTTAGTTTGTTACTTTCTTTTAAGGTGGGGTGCAATTCATTGGTCTTCAAGGTAAGTCAACGTTTGAAGGTTCATAGTTATTATTTGTTAAAGCATACTGTTAATGAGCATGATTGATTGGGAATTTAGCTTTATTGCTGCACATTATAGGACTGTCTTAATTGTGGTAGGAATTGCAAACTTTAAAATGTTTTGATATGGAAACTAAGAATGTAGTGGATTGCATGATGTTAAGCATGTAACATTTTTTTCTTTTTTCCTTATATTTGTTGATTTTGTTTTTCTGATTGTGATTCGTTTTGTTTTCTGTTTGGATACTGTGTTCGGTCGCAGTTCAGAGGGTAATAAATGTCACTGAGCAGCCTTGTGTTAGGGATGCAACTGGTAAGGATCTTGGCTAAGGAACCGTCTACTTTATAAAAAGAAACAATTCGGCCTGTTACGTTTATGTAGAAAGATGTTTAAGTACCGAGTGGTATGTATGTTTCTCACCTCTTACTACCTGACGACACAGTTCATTTATCAGATATAAAGTGAATGTGTATTTCATTCATTTCCTCTGATTCTTGATGTCTTTTATAGGTAGAATTGGTTTTTAAGTTTAATATTTGTTGAACCTGCACTCACTCAAAAGTACTGTTTCTCCTACCTCAGAAGATTACCTTACCAACGTATTTACGTTTGTAGGTGGTAGGAGATTAAAATACACAAGTTTTTTGTGAAAGTTGTCCAAATGACCCTGAGTTTATTGGAAAGGACAGACAGACAGCATTCAGATAGACATCATAAGCCTCATGTCATCCAGTTAATGTTAACAAGCTAGGAAATGTATGCATAATATAACAGTTTTGGCACATTTGCCAGAATTTGACCTTTGACATGTGTGAAATGCTGGGGAGTCTCCACACATGAATTCCCCAGTGTGAAATCTCAAACCAGTCACTTTCACATGCGGAAACACGTGTGGGTATTCATGTAAAGTGCCTATTGTCTAATTTTAACCTAAATTATATTGTTTGTTTTTTTTAGTAAAACTCGTCAGTATAAAATTTTGTAAAGATGTGTTCATTGGTTCTTGAGTTACATTTGCACAGTGGACAGACATAGCAAAGCTAATAAGCATATTTTTGCATATTTTATATGCTAATGCACCTAAAATTGTTTGTGCTGTTTAATTATGCTGTTTCTTCAGTGATGCTGTGTGGTGTTGCAAGAAATACAAGGGATGTTAGAAGAAATTGTTGCCTATTTTTAAGATACGCTCTGGCGTTCACCTGGAGGAGTTTAGTAAAAGTACAAGAAACCTCAGGATAATTTGTCCAGACAGTGTGTCTGCCATATGTGAATGAATGAAAATATTATTTTATTTCCTTGGTTTATAGAATGTGGTATTTTTGTAACACCATTTTCTCTTTTGCATTGTAACGTTTATCTGCTGGTTGCTATTGGTCTACATTGTTGTTCCCCTCTGTAGTATCTTTATTGCATTGAGTTGCTCTGCATGTATTTTATTGCATCCGCTTAAAAGATCGTCAGAATATAATGTTACTTTAGAATATGCCTTGAAAAAGTAATCAGTTTCAACAACAGTTGCAAAAACTGCAATAATTGTATCAAACTTTTAATTGCACAAATTAATGTTCTCCCATCCATATTAAGACAGACTGCAAGACACAGACTCCATTGTGCTGTTTCATCAAAAATAATTTTTAATTTATATTTTTATGTTGAAAGAAATCAAGAACTGAAAGGCGTGTGTTATGTGAACACTGTCTCTATATATTTCTATGATGCATTGAATCACTGAGTAGTTAGTAGAATTTGAGACTCTCGCAGGGGTGAGTATGAAGATGGCTGTCGTCTGGGTAGTAGCGCCATGTAGTCTGGTAGTTTACCAACATTTCGTCGTCAGGGTCATTATGGAGAAAACAGCCATCTTTGCTGAATAATTATTTAACTCTTCAACTGATGGCACTAGGAACAGGAAAGAAATACAAACACTTCCAAACATTTAGCTTGAAAGTGTTAATTTATTTAGCAGAATTTGAAATGTTTGGGTTGGATAAAAATGTGCATATTCGTAAACCATCTAGGTGCAGTGTTAGAGGTGCATATGGACAAAGAATCAAGATCCTGATAATGTACCAGCGGCTATTCCTGTCACTGGTGGGGAATTGGTATAGAGAAGTGTACATACTGAAAATTCAAGGCATTTCATTTACCATAGAAAGCTCACTAAATGAGTATGGTTATGTTGTTGTACCTGCCAGCTATTATTATCATAACCACCATTATCACTGGAGGTAACAGAATCCATTCTGTATGTTCTCCAACCTCATAAATGGATCCTAGACTTATCTAAGGCTGGCATGAGTGGGCAAAGGTCATCACAGACCATCCCTGAGGATATTGGAGACCAACATCTTGGAGCCATTGGAATTCTTGTTAGTTCAGGGAATGATAACAAGAAAACTCTTTTTTTCTAATTATATCCACTAACATTTGAGTAAACAGGATTTTCCAGTCTCATGTTATACACAAACAAACATTTACCTGGGGTCGAAATAGATCTGACTGAGATTGAAACTCGGAATTCTCTGGATGACCCTGGAATGATTTTGAATGGTAAATTGGGAAGAATGTGGAATGAAGCAGTCATATCCCCTCCCTCTCTCTTTTTAAAGTACTGCTTGGTAGTATAGCCTGAAAGGATAGAGAAAAGTGGCCAAAAATCTTGACAGGCTAATCATTGCCCTCAATTGGATTAAAATCTGTTACCTTCTGAATGTGAATCATTCATTATTGCTGCACTATCCTTGCCATTAACAGGATATGTGACCAAAGGGCTTTATTTTTATAAATTATTTTATAGAATAAATGAAAAATAAAATTCAGACAGGATGACTGAATCAAGAAGGCCGGGCAGATAGCACATATGGATGAAACAAATACATAACTACAGATTTTGGTTAAATTTTGCTCCCAGATGTTGATGGAAAATTCTATATTAAAATGGACCTGAAGGAAATAGTTTACAGGAATGTGAGCTGGCTGGATGTAGGTCTCAATATATGCAGTGATAGACTTTTTTATTGATGGTGATGAACATTTGGGTTCATTGGAAATTTTTCTCTATTGAATTCCTATTATTGCTCGCATAGATCCCTCTATCAATCCGTTTGTGCTGGCATACAGAGTACAGTAATGCCGGAGCTCATATCTGGAAACTGAAATCAAAGAGGTTGTCACTACCCACATAAAGTTAACTGAAACAAAGTCGTATTTACCTTAGTTTCAGGGGATTCAGATGACATCCCTGGAATTGGCCAGTATGATGATTTCCACACCATAGACTGGCAGCGTGATATCGCACGTGATCGTATGCGTCACCGTTATATCATAAAGAAGAAACAGGATTCAATTTGTGACTTAATCAAGGGGGCACATGATGCATGGTCTGGTTGGGTGTGTGTGCTGTTTGTTGGCCTTGTCACAGGCGTGGTGGCTGGTGTTATTGACATTGGAGCCAGTTGGATGTCAGATCTCAAGTATGGTATCTGCCCCGAAGCCTTCTGGCTCAACAGGGAACAATGCTGCTGGTCGTCCAATGAGACCACATTTGATAACGGAAATTGTTCTCAGGTAAGTCGTCAGTCAGAGGAATGCCTTTCTAAGTTACGTACATTGTCCATGAGAGCCCTAGTTTCTGCATAGTTGCAGACATGAAACATTGTTGTTACAGTGGTGGACATGGCCTGAGGTGCTGAGACAGTCGAGAGAAGGTGTGGGACCGTACATTATCTCATATCTGGTCTACATTGTATGGGCACTAATATTTGCTGCTCTGGCAGCTGCCCTGGTGCGAATGTTTGCACCGTATGCATGTGGTTCTGGTATTCCTGAGGTAAGTGCTGTTAGTTTGAAGCAGTATTTTGTAGTTTTCAGATTGGGGTAATGAAAATTGGGATATATGTCTCACTATATGTTGTTCAGATTGGTTCAATTTCATTTTTTTTTCTTTCAACAAAATGTTTTCATCCAGAATAAGTCGGTTGTGTGCGAGTGCTACTAACTTGATATTTGTTGGAAAAACTGAAGAAAACCTCAGAAACTTCATTACAGCTGCTACCGAAGCATCACTTTGAGATTTGTTTGATGTGTAGAAAGAGAATTGCATTAATCAGATTTGCTTGTTATGAATTTGTCCTGTTATTCTTGTTTTCCTTTCGATTCAATGGAAAAGAATTGTCTGCCTGTGTTGTTAAGACAATTGCTTGTATTACAGCCAGTGGGGAGCTGTGTAGATTGTAGGACCATGCAAAATGAGAAATTGGAAATTGTGGTACTTGTTGCATGGAGATGTGTAGGAGAACCAGAAACACCTTTCAGAGAGTCAGCACCATCCAATATTGGAAGCAAGTGTCATGAAAATACATGTAAAGTTCTCTGCAGCACTCACTTGAGTGTGAGAAAATGTATTACAAGAACAGAATACAGTTAACTCTTTCCACTCAGAATTAAAGTGGCTTTCCTCTGTCATGTCATAAAAAGTTGAATAGATTTTATATTGAAAAGTGTTATTGGAGGATGAATTCAGATTTCAACTCTTTTGCTCATTGATGCTTTTAATAGTAATAATTATATGTTATTCACTAGTTTATGATCTCGGTGACTGTCATTACGGAATCTCTGAGTTTGCAAGTCACTTAAAGAAGTTTCTGAACAGGTCGTCAGTCCAAGAGGAGTTGCAGGAAAACACATTAAAGAAAATACATCTTCTTTCAGTAGGTGCTGGCTGCACACTGGTGAGAGGAAATGTATTTGCAGCCATCACTTCTTAATGAACAGATTACAAGTCATGACTCACATGTCAATTGGAGTTTAATATATATGTATCTATGTAATAACATGTCTTAGAATTTTAGAGATGTTTTGTATGGGGTGTAATGTACACAACTTTATATACCTTTATTACAGATTAAAACAATCCTCAGTGGATTCATCATCAGAGGTTACCTTGGCAAGTGGACTCTCATCATCAAGTCTGTTGGCATCATGCTCTCTGTGTCAGCAGGTCTCAGTCTCGGAAAAGAAGGACCAATGGTCCACATTGCGTGCTGTATCGGTAAGATTGAAATGAGCGTTGAGCATGTTTGGATGGTTGTTTCAAGTAATGGCAACAGCTAGGAGCCTAAAGAGTAATTTGGCCATTCTGGCCTACTGTATTCTTGTTAGAGTGTGTATGATTTGATATTTCAGACTGAGTTGCGAAAGAAACGATTAAATGCTTCTGTGATGATCTAAGTTTCACATTTGTAAATTACATCCCTAATGAAACTCTGTGATTGTCGCCAGCCCTGTATACAGTCTGGCCCATGGGGGTGGTGGCGGCGGCGGCGGTTGTTACGTACAGTAAACTGGCCCGATGTGTGTTCCCTGGCATGCCGGTGATTCTGTCCAGGTCTGAGACAGTCTCAATCAGGGGACTCAGCACATGCTTTTCCGCTCTTTTTTCCTTTATTGTTACATGATAAGAGAAGCAGATTCCAGCTTCTGAAATGTTGTTTTTAATTAAATTAGGACAATGGATTATGAATGCCACAATAATTTTAAAAATAAAATTTATGTGTATCTTGTTATAAAGAAACATCATATTTGTG
>NW_019059702.1:405241-416484 GCF_000696155.1 Zootermopsis nevadensis | reverse complement strand
TACCCACTGGATTAGAGAATGGCTGGGCTATGAAACTATTTTGAGTATAGTATTGAGAATAATACCCAACAACTGATTTAAAACCATTCATCCAGCCCATAACCAATAAATTCACAAATTAAGCTTAGATGGTTCACAACATGTGTGCAGTAGATTAAATTTTGCTTTATTTGAGAAGCAATGCTGTTTTCTAATACTGTATCAAACTGTCACTATATTTACAAAAAGACAGGTATTTTCTATCCTGAAAAACCAGTGTAGTAAATACAAAGGCAGTTGCACATTTACCCCTTGACATCCATGACATGATCCTGGTTCCAGCCCCATACACATGCTCTTTGAAAGATTTGTTTTCAGAAACATTATGCCTTATTATCACAAGATTATCTAAAGATTTTTGGGACGCCATGTAATATGTTAATGGTTATGTTAAGAACCATTTGCTCGTATTATGATAAAAGTTTATTTTAGCCAACATTCACAAACATTTTATATAATTCCTGAAAATGTGTCGGGGACGTGTTCTTAGGAACAGTCAAAATGTAAATAAGAAATCCCTAAGTACTTTTTCATCAGAACTTATTACTCAAAATGGTGTTTTATCAAAGAGGAATGGTGTCAAGATTTGCAGATTTATTTTGTTTACATGCAACTGTTGTTAAGTCAGAACATGTGCAGGTGCACGTGTGTATGTTAATAGTTTTTCAATGTCCAAGCCATTCGTTTATTATCGGTACTCTTCCAGTGCCTGGCTTTTATTGTTACGTTTTCTAGAAAAAATTGTTTTTCTGCTGTTCACTCATGTGTTGGATTTCTCGATCAAGAGCAAAATGCCCCGACTCAATGTTACATAATTGAACTGTTTTGCTACTTTGTGTATTGGCTATAAGCAAGAATATTTTCAGAAAAAATTTGTATGTTCAAATTGAATCACTTCCATGAAGAAATTAATAACAAATACTAGATGTGCAATGAATATATCGAAACATTCTGCATATCCGTTAACTACTAATTCCCATCAATATAATGAAACTTGTCATTGTACACTGAAATTATAATTTTGTAACAAATGTGGTGTTTTGTTTTAATATCACCACATTAAATTTATCTTCAATCTAGAAGAAACATGTAAGCAAGCAGCTGACTGATTTAATATATATTAATAAGGTCTGACAGTGCACTATTACTGTTGTGGTGGTGTAATTTACATGTAAATTAAGTTTCTGAAATGTTTTTGTCTTGCAGAATATAACAATCCTGTGCATTCTGTAATTGTTTGGAGACAATAAATACAGACCTCCTCTGTTAATAATTATAAATTACTGAGAAACTGCAAAAACTGGTATTTAACAAAATGTTTTGTTGTCACTGTCACCAATATTTCACTCTCATATGGATGATTCAAATATGTGATTGAGTGAGTAATGTTTGAAATGGAAGAATAAAATCCGTAGATTCAAACCAAGTTTAGGTCTAAAATATATTCCGAGGACCATGCAACAAAATATGATAATTGGAGATGTGGCATCAATATACTATAAACTGTATCTACCACATAAATTAAGAAAAATGTCTATATAGTATCAAAATATTGTGAATTGATGCATTATTAAATATTGCCAGTAAGTCAGTTCTTACAGATATCTAAAGAGTATTAAATTACGACAATGTTCGTGACCGTGTTGTTTTTGTCACCCTCTGCCTTTCCTCAATATAATGAATTTTGGGTGAACGTAAGCACATACAAGTGTGTTCATCCACCTTTATTTCAGACAAGACGCTGCGATATTCCGCTGTTTCTGTTTGCCATTGATGATAATTAATTCGTTGGAATCTGTTACGCTGCATGGAAGCATATAGTAGGCCATGAACTAGTGTACAGTCTTTTGTTTAGCGTAATGTTTCCATTGCGTGAATGCTAATAATAATTTGAATATGTTAAATCAGTGTTAATCGTAGAATGTGAATTGGTAAAGATCTGGAACGTTTTTACATTTCAAAACAAACTCCTAGAAGATGTCCACATAGACCAGATCGGTAAAATCCTGTCCCAACAGCTCGTTAACCGGAAACCGATGGTATAACTCAAACGAACTCTTTATAAGTACGTGGGTTATTGAGACGACAGTAAGTGGCCTAAAACTGCTCAGGTTCACATATTAATGAAGCTCGTAAGAAATATGTTATCAAACTTGTTTCGTGTATACCTGTTGTTGATTTTAGACGTGTTCAGCAACGAAATAATGCGATCAACTGTGGAATGTGTGCTCGGGATAAGGACCAGTGGTGGGATCTTGTGAACATGGTAATGAGTCTTCGTTTTCCACAAAATGTTGGGAATTTGTTGAGTGGCTGGGCGACTGTTGGCTTCTCAAGAAGGACTCTGCTTCATTGTGTAAGTGTATATTGATTATAAGTTCTGGAATAGAAACGGTGGTACTGTTTAAATGCACTTGGTCTGTGAGTTAAATCTCAGAGGTTAGATGTATCAAATACGATTGGTGTTTAATAGGTTGAATTTCTGGTCGTTGTAATGAGCCGTTCTCATGTGTCACTTCTATACACAGATGGCTGATGTAATATTTGGATGTGTGAAGTTCTCTTCTCTGATTTGTTCAGTCATTATTTCTTTGGTATAAAATTGCTTTGTTAATGCAGTATGCAGAATGAATTAACATTTGGCTCTCTCCAGACTTCTCTTTAATTATTGATGCTTGTTTTACAATAGAAATGATGTTGGTTCCTAAATATGCATGAGCTAAGATGCCATTTGGCATAAGTCTCAAAAGTTTTACTCTTCAACTATATCAGGGGTTCATGACCATTCAGTTCCTGGGGCTACACTCACACTTATGTATTGATTCACTAAATGGTAAGTTATTAATGAGGTCAATTTATTGAAACATCATGGAAATTTATTAACAGTGAGAAAAGAGGTTTTCTGAAGCCTGTTACTCATTCGATTTTATAACAAATTTTTATTTATTATATATTAACTATCAATTTCAGTTATATCAATGCTTAACTTAAATGGCAACAATTTTTTATCATGCAGGGTTATACAATATCATAAAAACGTGCATGGGCTACAAACTGGGGACCCCTGGATTACATTATTTTATTTTAGAAATTTCATCCAAAAGTTTAGAGAAAGAGGTGGAATTTCTAGAATTAGATGTAACAGATATGAATCTAATGTTGATATTATTATGTTCCATCGATTGTTATGGGGCTGTGATCCTAGTAAAATGTATATTTGTAGAGATTGCCATACGTACTCAGACAAAAGTTATCATATTATTGTTTGAACAGTGCAGTTCTACCATTATCATCATCCTCATCATGTAGTGTGAAGGGCAGAGAAACTTTTATTGAAATAGAAGTCTTTACTCTTTTCTGGACTTTGACTTGTAACTGAGTCAAAATCAAAACTTTATTTTTATTAATATTTCTCTCACAAAGTGTTTCTATCATCTAAGAAAATGTTGACCTCGTTATCATGTCACAAATTGCGAAGAAGATACAAAATGGTGCAGAGTTTTAACTTTTGAACAACAGAATGGGCTTCTTGTGTAAGACATAAATTCTTGGTGAACATTCTGTTACATTAGTTGAATATTAGAATTTATATTTTAAAATTTATTTAATATGATGTGAAATGTGTTGTAGTGCTCATCTGCATGGTCAAAGGTAGTTTGGATGTTTATCCATGAAAGAAGTGAGCGATGCTAATAGTCGTAGCGCGTTCATTCCGTTGTTCCAGTTTCAAAGGATGCTGTACAAGCTTTTAGGCAAGATGCCACACTTATATGTAATCTGCGCACATGATGGCCCATCAACATTTGTGATAGCTGCAATTAAAGTTCACTTCATTATCAAATATACTGAAAGGTCATGAATGAGTGTAAAGCCATCAAAGGTCATGCATAAACATAATTAATGTTAACACATGTATAAAGTAAAATTATTAACTGTTATTAAGGTTATTTTTACATTCTACACCCTAATATGGTGCCTCCTAATTTAAAATTATTAATGAATCGACACAGCGTGAAATAACCCAGAGATATGCAGATAATATAAAGGATAAAAATGGGAGATGAGCTCGTGTAGATTAAACGCTAACACAAACTGAGTTCAGTGATAGATCTCTGGGTAGCAGCGCTACTTCAATCTGCCTTTGTCTACACATTTCTAAAATGGACTCATTTCAGTGGTCATGTCTAACTACTAGAAAATTTAATCAAATCTTTTTGTTTGCTAAATCAACTTCTGTTTGTTATTGAGTGATAAGCTCCTTGTCTCATATCTGAACTTCTACCTCTTATTTCCTGTTCCTGTTGTCTCCTGTACCCTTTAAGGGCAATTTGATCCTTTTCCGCCTGCTGCAGTACTAGTTCTGGTTGAAACATATCTTCGTTGTTATTAGTAGTCTATTCAGCAGTCTCTCTCTTAACAGATGCCCTTTTAACTAGCTCTCTGACATGACTTCCTTTTTTCTACTCATTATCTCAATAATTGTAATAAAAGATCAGCCAAGTGTTTTTTTTTTCCTTTTGTTTGTTGCATAGATGGATAATTTACTATATAAGAAGCTATTTCTTAAAATATGTGACTCATCTGTGCACCAGAAAACAACTGTTGGGTTGTTTTATTCGTTAAATTTAATACCTTAATTTATATTATTATTATTATTATTAATTTATTATAGACTTTCAAAGATTATTCTTGCATGGTGTGTTGTCTGTAATTTATGAATCGCTGTTTTGCTTAGTAAATACGAGTAATGATTTTTCATTCTGTGCTGCATTTCTTACTCTTTTATTTGTTAATCGTTTCTCCAAGTGAAGACATTAATTCTCTTAAAACTTTGCATACCGTGTAGTGTATTAGAATATAAAATAAGTAAACAAACTATTAACACTAGTGTCTTTTTTATAGTGTTAATAGTTTGTTTGCTTATTTTACAATAACTCACAATTGACCGTCTTAATTAACCACCCTACCACTTCGTTTTAATTAGGCTAATTAAGTGGCCACTCACTGTGGGCTTTATCTAATCCATCCAGTCCTCTTTTTATTTGTGTGTGGTTAATTTCTCATTACCATTGACTGGTGCCGGTGGAATTTTCAAGGGGAAGGCTAAGAGCGAGTCTCTTTTGCGATGGTATAATGCTGACTGCACCGAGGAGCTTATCGGACTGAACGCCCAAACAAAAGAAAGTCGTTCTGTCAATTCTCTAAGAAGTCAGTTTCAAAAATAGTTTTGAATCAGACGTAATTATTGGCAGTTCAAGAATGGCTTAGGCGCATTAGTTAAATAAATGTTTTAAGTGCAGTTTAATCCATAACCTCAACGTTTTGAGACTGGTGCCCTGTAGCGACCTCTGTGTTATTAAGATGTGGTTTCATGCCAAATAGAACGTCACAACGCGAAAACTTGAGTCATCGCCCGCCCTGAGTTGTGGCCGAGACGAGTTCTGCAGTAAGACGATGTGTGCGTAGGGGAAGTGTCTGTCTTCAGTTGTTTCTGTAGCTAACAGTGCGGTTTTCAGATTTTCTTTGTATCCGTTCTAAAATCAAGAAGAAGATGGACCAGAAGTAAATGCTAAACCGATTCTGTAGATTTTATAAACAGGTACATAGTTTTCTGAGCTGGCCTATACAAGTTAACGAGAGACCTTGAAAGAGATAGATCGTTAGATCACCGTCCATATGAAGGTCGTGTTCTGCGTTTTGCCGAATCATTTGTCCGGTAACATAACTACGTCGTAACAAACTGACAGAAGGATTATTGTTTTCGAGAAGTCCCTGTAAGGAAAAGGTTGCTTCGTATTGAGAGCAAGGTTGGCTACACTGGGACCGAACAAGTCGGACAGGCTATTATGGTGAGTCATCCCTTCAATGACTTCTGTTCTTATATGCAAGGATAGTCTTTGTTGTAAGCTGTGAAGAAAGAAAGAAACATAGTTTTAAAACGTGCTGACATAACATTTTACCATAACATTACGTTTAGGCCAAGGAAAAGTCTTTGAACGGTAAACGAACTTGAAGTAATGTGATGTAAGTTGAGGCCAGATGGAAGATGGTTGTTATAGAAATTTAAAATTAATAAAAATTAAATACGTGGGGGAAAGCTTATAAAATAACACGTGTATGTGCACTCCAGACTGTGTAGAACTATTTTCCGCGCATGTTTCATCTCCCTAAATACTCAAATTATCTCGACAAAATTCGGTACTGGGTTCTAGATTAAAGGTTGTTGGGAGATTGTTTCTTTTGACTTTGTTATGTACCGGTTGAATATAAACCATACTTCATATGAGTCTGATGAGAGTGTAGTGTTTAACGCGGTTACATTTGCAAAAATAGTATTTTATCTGTAAGAAGTAAATATCAGATTCATGGAAGTGTGAAACATCGCAAAGAACGCATCTGAAATATAGGAGCTCTGTTCTGAAATGCTATTGCCATAATAAAGACATTATTTCGTACCAATTTTAAGCTTAGATGTTGAAAAATGATACCATAGAATTGCAAAATAGGGCCTATGATGTGTATGTCAGCATTTAAAACTTGAATTTTATGAAAATGGTAATATACTTTTATGTGATATGATGTTTGCTGACATATGATTTGTTCCTTGATTTGTACAAATGCTATAGTGTTTAACGACGACAGATTGAGTAAAATTCAACTTGTTCTGCCACAGATTCGTGATACTGAACTGAAACTGTTATTTGTAATCATAGGATTGCCCTTAATTCCCTGAAAAAAACATAACCTTGAGAGGCATGGCCTTGGTCTGTGTTGTGTAAAACATTCTGCAGTGCGTTCACTGGTAAAGTTGATCGTAACTGTCACTTTTCTGCTGGAACTGCATGTTTCACCGCCAAGAGCGACAGGGTTTTCCCTGATATGAGTGAAATATCGTTCCATAACGATAATAAAATTAATTTTCGTGTTTGTTTTTAGCGGTGTATTCCGGAAGCAGGTAAGTGACAGTTACATTGAAACTTTATCAGTGAACGCATGTAGAATCGTCTTAATGTCTCGCTGTTGTAGCGTTTTGAAAACGACTAGCTTCATGTAACGGGCCCCACAGAGTATTTTACCCTTTTCCACCAACTGTAAACAGAGGCAGTTTTGCCCTACAGAACGTCTGCCTGATATTTGAGGGGCATTGTTTTATTTTCCATGTTTTCCAATATATGAGCAAGTTTTTCCCCCCCGAATTTTTGACATTTCCTTCAAGGGAGCTATCTTTGTGCAGATTTTATGTAAATTGATTCTAATTCTGAGGTCTCTTGTTCAGAATCTTTTTGATCCATTCATTCACATTCTAGATCAGTGGTATTCAACCTGGGGTACGCGTACCCCCGGGGATTACGTGAAATTTAAAAATAATATATGTATTATTTTATGATAAACACTGAATAATCAGTAATTTAATTTATTTTAGATGTAGATTATATACTGTGTATAACTCGAATTATACACGAACAACTTTGGGGGTACAAAGTTGAAGAGAAATTATATCTGGGGGTATTTATTTATTTAGTGTTCTGTCTGACGACAGGTCCATATGAACAGGATCCTTCCATTCTTTTCTCTTCTCGGACTGGGACCTGTTCATATACGTTCTTGGCAGATGATCCAGAAGTGGTTTGCCATTGCCTCTTTATTACGCCGTCTCCTTTACAGGAGGTTGGCGACATTATGAACAGGATCCTTCCCTCCTTTTCTCGGCCTGGGACCTGTTCATATACGTTCTTGGCAGATGATCCAGAGGTGGTTTGCCATTGCCTTCTTCTGTGTGTGTGAATGGAGTAATTGTTGGGATGCCATGGAGGAAAACTCCGTGTTGCCTAGACCACGGCCTTGCCCAACACAAGTTATAAATTCGGGCACCGCCGGGAATCGAACCCGAGACCCCAGGATTACAAGGCCAGCGTTTTAACCGCTAGACCACCGTGGCTGGGGGTACGCGAACAAAAAAGGTTGAATACCGCTGTTCTAGATGAAGCCAATTCTTCAGATCCTATCCTTTAACCACAACCATCTTTCGACCTTCAACCACTGCACTCCTTTGCCATTGGTCTGCGATCTTCGTCCACGCCGTACAGACAGACCTGTCCGAGCTCGTCCCCAACATTTTCATTCCGAGCAAGAGAGTTATCATGTTTACGCGCTTTATGAAGTTATCTCAGCCTCGTGTGTTGTTTATTCCCATCTCTGGAGCAGTGTTCTCGCGGTCACACGGCGCACCGACTGGCGTGGAGGAAGGCCAGGCCAAAGTTTATGTTACATCAGCCAGATATGCGGCATTTGTCACGTGACAGACCCGCGACGCTATTTATAGACTAGATACGTCTTTTAGGTCTCATTATGATAAAAATATTTGGCTTCTGTTATTATTTCTAAAGCATGCAAAATGGAAATTAGAGACACACAACGAGGGGTGGAGTCTAAGAGTCTTGAGACATTAACCTACATGTATAAGTAGATTTAGGAGACATTGCAATTTGTTAAAAAACAGAATAAAAAGATGAAACTTCTAAATTGCAAAAGTTGAACCACGTAAACCTAAAAAAATTGTAGTTGACCCAGAATCAGAGAACGTCCCTGTTGATGGTCCCGCATCTGCCGTCTTCACAAACATGAAGTCCCCTTAATATGAGCAAAACGGGCACAAGGGAAGATGTCTGGTTTCCGTGACGACTGGATCTGTGTACGTTTCGTCATTTGACACAGACAGTTGGATAGTCTTTACGCTGTCGAATGTTAACGACGTAGAATGCTTCAACATTGGAATCCGGACCACAGCTCAGCTTCCTTGCCACTTTGATTCCTTTCTTCCAGATTCACTTGTCAGCAATTTACAGCTGAAGATGAAGATGTTGTGACGTGTGTTCTGTGTGTGTGTTCGGCACGGCACGTTCTTTGTCTGCTAAAATCTGATTAATCACGTAATATTTGTGCTTTGAATTATTTAATTTGATTAAATCTTACAGATGAGCTTTCAGAATGGGATGTTTATTTCCAATAGCCAGGCCTTCATTTCGTCCTCTTTTGATTAAGACGTCGGTGGTTTGTCTGTGATACGAGGCGTTATCAATGACCAGAAAGGAGATTGCAACGTACAGGTGGCATGTTGTTAACACAGCACAGTCACAAGACGACAATTATCAGGCTTCTACACCGGTGCACTGACACAGACTGTACTGACCGACGGAAACTCCTTCCTTCCTTCATTGAGTGGTCCGCATACTGGGCTCTCCCTTCAAGGTCAGCGGCCATAATAGGTGGATCCAGTTCTACCAGGGGTTAACCGTTGTCGGGGCGTGACGCTGACCACGAACTGGAGATATACCTTCTCTCCCCACAAACGCCACCATGGCATGTAGTGGGATGGCTGTGCGTTTACAATCATTAATTGCTCTAGAATCATAGGTCTTGATGAGAGGATAATATCTAATTTGATCTTAAATAAATATGTTAATGTGGACCGAATGCATTGATGACTGGGTCTAGTGGAGGGCTGTTACATGGTAATGCACCTTAAGGTACAATTTGGCTGCACGCGACAGAGACAAGCGACCGAGGCAGGCGACAGAGACGGGAGACGGACACATCGCTGCTTGTCGCCACACACTTCTGAGGTGACGACCGAGACATGCGGCAAAGTGTTTGTTTTCTTTGTTTTGTTGAGACATACGTGCACATATTCTGTGAAAAATGAGTACAAAAATGCTTCTAAAAAGGTTACTCGAAGAAGATGATGTGTTGCTGTGTTATTTGTTGCGAAAGAAACAAAGAAAACCTACGAGTTCAATATTCAAAACCAGACGTGAAGAAGGATCTTTCTGTCTGTTAATAAAGAATCATTTATCATTTTCTGCTACTAATTCTACCAATTGCTCATCTTGGTCACCAGTAAATGTAATTTCTGCCATTATTTTACTCAACAACACACGTGCTGCCTGAGCCCGTCGCGAGACACTACTGGTCCGAGAGCGGTCTCCTGTGCTTTGTCTCTGTCTCGCGCTCGTAATTGTACTTCATACGATTGTACAGAGAGCAGACAGGAAGCGACCAGTCTCGGTCTCGTAACTCTGTCGCCTGTCTCTGTCGCCTGTCTTTGTCTCGTGCTCGTAATTGTACCTTTAAGATTCCATAGATTATCACGGAAATATAAATTATGATCATGTAGTGTGCTATTTTTGTGACGATATATTTATGTCTAAAACATTTTTTAACGGAGGCCAGTAAGGTAGTTGTATGAGAACATCTCGTTTTGATGTCCGTGATAAGCGCTTCGACTGCGGACCGGGGAGTTCTGCCATCCACGATTCCCTTTGGCTGCCCTTATCGTAAAAGTAATTCAGGCTGCTCATAGTAGCTGACCCGGCAAGCTGTTTGATCTTTCCTGCAGCAATCTTATATTAGCTGATAAATTATCAAGCGGTTATCAAGCAGAATAGATTTTTCCTTGTATTTATAAAGGTCCATTTATATACATTTCTGATTTATGCTGGATCATGGTCCGGATAAGACGATATATATTATAACAGCACACTTTTTGGATATTATCCATCAGTTTAATTGTAAATAAATACGACGTTCGAGAGACTGGAATCTGTCTTCGTCTTCAGGTAGAGGACCCAGTCGATTTAGCTCTCACCGTCTGAGAGTGGTCCTAACAAAGTAAGTTTTACCTGAAGATGGAGGTATTACAGTCTCGAAACGTAATTTTTTTTAAAATTAAAATTAGGATGGTGAATAATGCCCACGAAGTTTGTTTTTGCAAAAAGATTTGTACTTTTTAAGACCGTGTTAGTGGTTTTAGAGACTTATGGAGTTGGTTTGTGTTCGTAGGATGTGAATGTGACAATTTCTTCTTGAAAAATTGGCTGTTTTCGCTTTTCTTATAGGTGAATGCGTTTATGAAACGTAGTATGTAAAAAATAATTAAAAATGAAGGGCGAACGCGGTGCTTTGTAAGATGCGTAGTCAAACAGTTATTTCAGGCGTATTGTTCTCGATAATTTTTGAAACATCAGAAGGTAAACTGAAGCCACCCAGAACCAGACTTGTGTCAATGAAAACAGTCTCTGAAGATTTCTGTCTTCTGGGTTGTTGCGCTGTGTAGTCTGGTAGATGTTAACCAACGTTTCGGAGGTCATACTGCCTCCGCCATCAGGGCGATGAGTATGAAGATTTCTGTCTTCTGGGTTGTTGCG
>NW_019059702.1:379485-391579 GCF_000696155.1 Zootermopsis nevadensis | reverse complement strand
GAAATCTCTCTGGTGGTTTAGGGGTTTGGGGAACGTTGCAGAGACGTAGGATTCAAATTTTATAAGGTGTTATCTCGAACTGTTTCGGAAGGGCGCAGATGCGAAAATCCGAGGGGAAAATCAAGTCTGTGGGACTTGTTTTAGAAGCCCGACTGTGTCACGAGCGTCAGTTGAACCGAACTAGGAATAACGTTTTGTTTGCGAGGAAAAAAAAAACGTTGACCCCGATTAAGCTCGAAATGTTATTTTAAACGTTTGATTGCTATGATTTTAACCAAGCCCGAGCCCGCCGTGTTCAGAGAAGGCCCGAAGGATGGGTCCATATACCTTTAATATGATAATTGTAATTATTTTGGATGTAGGACTCATGATCGCTATTTTATAAAATGAAAGTCCGTTAACATAGCACGCAGATACACAAAACAATGATTATTTTTTAGCGTCATTTGCTGTGTTGCATTGAAATGTTATGTAATCGTTGATATTCGAAATACGCAACTTTTATTAATGGCTTTTAGGTTATAAAATAATCTGATAGCTACACATAACGTTATATAAGACTGTTTACTGTTTTGATTTCAACAGATGTTATTTTTGTAGCAAGGAATCATTTAAGATTGTCTTACTGCCTTCGGGTAAGACCCACAGATTGACGATGGTGGAAATTACGCTCAGAAGCACGAAGCTTTAATAGCCTGAGTTCTGGTTGTCACATTAACCACATAACTACCCCCCCCCCCCCCCCCGGAACCCTGTGGCAGAACACGTGTGATTGTTTTGTGGAAAGTGTTAATAAATGTCTCTCGCACAGGAAAGCAGAATAAATGTGAGGAGAAACATCTGTTACTGCGTGCTCCTGATGGCGCCTGCGATACATACTTCTTCATTCTCTTGACGCTTTCCAATATCTCACCCCATCACTCCGCTCGGAGATGAGTTCTGTTGTGTGCAACCGCGCGTTGTGGACTCCGGTCAAGACGTTCCAGCGGCTGTTCAGAGTACCTAGGTGAGAGAGAGAGAGAGAATTCAGTTCTTCCTGTCACAAATCCCAAAACTTTAATTTCAAGTTGACATGTTTTTTTTTTCCCAAGGATTATAAGGTAGTATATTTGCGTCATATTGTGATTTGACGGAAAATATTAAAATATTAAGGATTATAACTTTATGTTTTAATAATTGTTTGAATTCTGATATTTGTAATTTATTCTCATTATTTTTCGTTGTCAAAAATTATATTGTTACCACAAGGGACCTTCCTGAGTTAAAAGTTAATCTCGGATGTTGATACACGGACCCACTGGCGCGACAACACTCGACACGCCGTACGCGGCTAGTCGCGCCAGTGAATTTGAAATCACTCGGGGTACGAGAACTTGTGACTTCAACACAGTAACAAATTCGTAACTGAAGGTTACCGTCTTCGGGGTTGTAGTGCCGTGTAGAAGTTTGCTGACGTTTCAGAGGTTCTTGGCTGCCTCCATAACCACCGCTCTGCTGATGAACCTCGTGCGAAATATCGCAACAGCGGAGTTTCAAAATAAGTAATCTGAAAAGTTTTCCTCGAAGCGTTTAGTGTAATTTAGTCATTAACAGTTATCTGTAGTTTAGATTAAATGTTAGGTTTTTTGTTATGTTATTCAAATTACAATG
This sequence comes from Zootermopsis nevadensis, assembly GCF_000696155.1. The sequence goes on along the minus strand of NW_019059702.1, from coordinate 389,929 downwards.
TTAACTGAATGTCAGGTACATTTTATTATTTCATTACGTCTATTTCCTTAGTTATGTCAGTACCAGAAGTTCAAAATATGCGACTGTATGTCTGTCTGTCCGTATTTCAATATTTGTGTTTGTGATAACTCGAGAAGGGCAAACGGATTTTTCTTGTAATTTTATATTTCGGGGAATTTTACTAAAATTTGTCCGTTGCAGTTTTGGTTAAATTCTGACTGTTTGGCCTTCATGAACACGTATACGTGTTCCTGAGCGGAGAAGTGACTGGATGGAAATCCCCGTAGGTACCGTTGTTACGTGGCAAATCCGTAGTCAGGCACATCTCTGGTGTCATTAGTAAGCGCCGTGATCAAATTATGACGCAGGTGTCGAAATTGTTACTTCATAACTTATACTGACCATTCTAGCTTTTGCAGAACGCTCATAACATCTTTGTCTTCAATCATGTGATGCACCACGATTCCCCAACTGTCATGCCTGCCTTCAACAAAAATTAACAGTGATTCGTGCGACCTCTGTATCAATTATATTTAGGAATACTGTATTTATCTGCACCCATGATGATGTTTGGAACTATCAAATGTAACAATGAGCTACGTTGGCCTGCATGTTCAACAGGTTGCAACGCAACATTGCTGTACATGCTTAAAGTGGAAATACTTGATCTGTGTCCAGAGTAATCCCCATCTCTGGTCAATTATATTTAGATGACACAACACATGAGAAAATTTTTAAAAACATGACAACTGAAGATCAGGAGTGACTGACTATTCATGTTCATGAATACCATATAACTGTACCTTCAATGTATGCTTTATTTCAGCATGAATAGCAACTCTGGCAAATTACTTATACTCTCCATAAAATCTTCTCGGGTGATCAACCATGCCAAACGATTAAAAGACAAAACCATATTTCAGGAACCATCTCCGGCCCCATCATCAGGGTTCTGATGTGACTGGATACCTCGGAAGTCGCCTATGTTACACAGTATTCATTCACATCAGAACCTTGATGATGGGGATAGAGTTGGTTCCCGAAACGTCGGTTTACTACGGTAACCAGTTAACGCGGCTGATTGCCAGAAAATATTTTATTGATTGTTTGTGTTATTTTTTTCTCTACGCCATTTACATTTTTGTATTTTACAAATAAATGTAGTAAAGTGTAGAAATTGTATCGTATGTGAACACATTTGAACACCGATGTCCTCTTTAGTTTTATGAAATTGTATTAGACGCTACAAAGCAGATTCGTCTGGAAGTTAACCCAGAAACGAACTAATTATTTGTTTATGTCGTATTACCATAATCGTAATATAAAAATCTATAATAAATTATTCTAAAATGTGACTAAGGTCCAATATTAGGGACTAGAGTAACATTTTAAAATTGCACCCAGACTGGAGTTACGAGCAGATTACATGGGAATGCCTGCCCTCGTCTTTCCGTAAATTTAAAGATTTTTTGAAGATTATAATTTTACTTGTTTTTTTCGTGGGGGGGGGGGGTAAACATGGTCTCTCACCCTAGGAATAATATAGATCGAGAGTGTTTGAGGGCAGTAACTGAGGAAAATATTTGGCCTTTGAGTTAATAAAGTGCCAGGAAGCTTGAGATGTTTTCGTAATGAAGGGCTTCATAATTTGACTCTTTATCAAATATAATAAATTCTTGTCTGGACCAGGACGAAGATTGTTTCCAACCATTTTGTCGCCGTGAAAGCTCCAAATCTTCACCGAATATTATTAGGATAGCCATATCAAGGCTGTGATATGAGCGAGGAACGTGTCACACGTTGTGAAATAAGAAATACGTACGCAATCTGTCAGAAAGCCTGAATAGAAGAGGCCACTCGGAAGACTTAGTCGTAGATGGGAATAAAACTTTTAATTGAATAAAAATTTTCTTGGATATTATTCATCGTCTAGTAAATATAAAACGTAAAACGACGTTTCGGAGATGTGACTCTATCTCCGTTTTCAGGTTCCTACACAGTTGGGCCCACTAGATAGAGCTAATCCCTATCTCCGGACCTTTCTTGGATATTATCCATCGTCTAGTAAATATAAAACGTAAAACGACGTTTCGGAGATGTGACTCTATCTCCGTTTTCAGGTTCCTACACAGTTGGGCCCACTAGATAGAGCTAATCCCTATCTCCGGACCTTTCTTGGATATTATCCATCGTCTAGTAAATATAAAACGTAAAACGACGTTTCGGAGATGTGACTCTATCTCCGTTTTCAGGTTCCTACACAGTTGGGCCCACTAGATAGAGCTAATCCCTATCTCCGGACCTTTCTTGGATATTATCCATCGTCTAGTAAATATAAAACGTAAAACGACGTTTCGGAGATGTGACTCTATCTCCGTTTTCAGGTTCCTACACAGTTGGGCCCACTAGATAGAGCTAATCCCTATCTCCGGACCTTTCTTGGATATTATCCATCGTCTAGTAAATATAAAACGTAAAACGACGTTTCGGAGATGTGACTCTATCTCCGTTTTCAGGTTCCTACACAGTTGGGCCCACTAGATAGAGCTAATCCCTATCTCCGGACCTTTCTTGGATATTATCCATCGTCTAGTAAATATAAAACGTAAAACGACGTTTCGGAGATGTGACTCTATCTCCGTTTTCAGGTTCCTACACAGTTGGGCCCACTAGATAGAGCTAATCCCTATCTCCGGACCTTTCTTGGATATTATCCATCGTCTAGTAAATATAAAACGTAAAACGACGTTTCGGAGATGTGACTCTATCTCCGTTTTCAGGTTCCTACACAGTTGGGCCCACTAGATAGAGCTAATCCCTATCTCCGGACCTTTCTTGGATATTATCCATCGTCTAGTAAATATAAAACGTAAAACGACGTTTCGGAGATGTGACTCTATCTCCGTTTTCAGGTTCCTACACAGTTGGGCCCACTAGATAGAGCTAATCCCTATCTCCGGACCTTTCTTGGATATTATCCATCGTCTAGTAAATATAAAACGTAAAACGACGTTTCGGAGATGTGACTCTATCTCCGTTTTCAGGTTCCTACACAGTTGGGCCCACTAGATAGAGCTAATCCCTATCTCCGGACCTTTCTTGGATATTATCCATCGTCTAGTAAATATAAAACGTAAAACGACGTTTCGGAGATGAGACTCTATCTCCGTCTTCAGGTTCCTACACAGTTGGGCCCAGTAGATAGAGCTAATCCCTATCTCCGAAACGTCGTTTTACGTTTTATATTTACTAGACGATGGATAATATCCAAGAAAGGTCCGGAGATAGGGATTAGCTCTATCTAGTGGGCCCAACTGAGTAGACACCTGAAGACGGATATATAGTCCCATCTCCGAAACGTCGTTTTACGTTTTATATTTACTAGACGATGGATAATATCCAAGGTAATTTTTATTCAATTGACTCTTCACCATCGTCAAGAAGTTTTAGATTTGATATAAAACTTTTAAATTAGCGTAAAGGTTGGATTTGGATTAATCTAGTTTTGACAATATCTTGTGATCACGGCGATGAGACTTCGCGATTAACAGTAAGAAACATTTTTCTGACTATGCGAGCGAATGTCGAGTTCTGAAAAGGTTAGGTAACTTTGAAAGCGTACGCTTTGCAATTTAGGTTGAAGAATATGATCTATTGCCGAATTGGTAGAAATTTGTGAATAAATTGTGAGGTTATTTTGAAGTCGCGTTAAGTTCTAGAGTTATCTTGCCAATGTCACTCAGGCCACGGACGGAAGGTCAGACAGATTGTCGTCCTGTTCCAACAAAGGTTTTGCATCCTTTGTTAAGCAAAATTCACTCCAGTTACAACAAACATGTCACAATCCAGCGATTTACATATGCAACAGAGGCTTTAAGGTTGCACGTAAAACCATTGGCGATAACAGCACTGGAAGGCAACTGAATTAGGTAATGAAGACGTCCAAACTGTGGGGCGTAGTACCGGCTGATAAGTGGTCAGCAGCATTCACCCTATTTTTTTACGCACGACGGCACATAATGTTTATTCAACAAACTCTACAATGCCATAAATTTGGATAAGCAATACTTGCCCTTCGAGAATGTAAGCTTGTGAAAGCAAATATTACACGTGTTGGATGTAACTTTAAGTAGTTAACCTGTATTTTGTTTATTCGAATTAAAAGTATAAAAAAATATATTACCTTTTTACATACGAATGTGTAATTTCGAATAAAATGTGCGACACACCGGTTGAGGATCAATTAAGAATAAAATATTGTCATCTGTAATGTGTCCCTGAACCTAGGATATCGGATTCATTTTTGCCCATAATTCTGTTACTCAATAATATTATGTAACAAAATGAGTCATTATTAAGATATTTCATTTTGATTTTACTTAAGTAATCTTTCGATATCAGGATTAATGCCTTCTGATTGCGTAGTTGTAGTCTGGTAGACGTTTACCGATGTTTCAAATTGTTTAGTGCATCCATCATCGGGGCGATCGCACTTCTGAAACGTCGGTAAACTTCTACCAGACTACAACTACGCAATCAGAAGGCAGTAATCTTCGTAATCTCCTTTCGATATCGGTTATTGTGAATCCAAAGCATTTATCCAATCGTTTATCGGTGGGTGACTTCCTAATTCTGGTTTCACAACTACAGGTATACCCAAGTATTGACATAGAAAACCATAGTTTTCTGATATCAGAAGCCCGTCAGTATTTCTAGTCCTTGTCATCCTGGGGTCTCGGGTTCGATTCCCGGCGGTGCCCGAATTTATAACTTGTGTTGGGTAAGGCCGTGGTCTAGGCAACACGGAGTTTTCCTCCGGGGGCTTCCCCGGTTTCTCCGTGGCCTCCCAACAATTACTCCATTCACCCACAGAAGAAGGCAATGGCAAACCACTTCTGGATCATCTGCCAAGAACGTATATGAACAGGTCCCAGTCCGAGAAAAGGATGGAAGGATCCTGTTCATATGGACCTGTCCTCAGACAGAACACTAAATAATAATAAGATGAGGTGGTCTAGCGGTTAGAACGCTGGCCTTGTAATCCTGGGATCTCGGGTTCGATTCCCGGCGGTGCCCGAATTTATAACTTGTGTTGGGTAAGGCCGTGGTCTAGGCAACACGGAGTTTTCCTCCGGGGGCTTCCCCGGTTTCTCCGTGGCCTCCCAACAATTACTCCATTCACCCACAGAAGAAGGCAATGGCAAACCACTTCTGGATCATCTGCCAAGAACGTATATGAACAGGTCCCAGTCCGAGAAAAGGATGGAAGGATCCTGTTCATATGGACCTGTCCTCAGACAGAACACTAAATAATAAAAAAAAAACTCTGTTGGTCTCCTGTTTAGCAGCCAAGCGGTAAAGCGCTAGTGTTTGGAGGGAATTCACTTCGAATCTCGGTTATGCAGAATGATATTGATGTTGTTTCTCCTGGTTCATCCGGAGATACGACCTTCGAATAAACGACATCCATCTCCTTCAAAAATTTCATCATTTTATGGCCACTTTCCTATTCCATTCGAAGTTATATAACCTTTTGAAGATGAAATGGCGTCGTTAAATTGCCTGTGGATGGGTTATAAAGAAAAAATATATAAATAAGGAATCATATTTGGGTTTAGTTTCGAGTCGTTGTAGTTGAATATAAAAAGATTTGTCGTTCTTAGAACAATTCATTCCCAAGAAGTTCCAGATGCAAGTTTATATATAAAATACATTTGGAAATAGGTCAGCGGAATTAATAATTTTATAAAAGTTTTTGCACTATTTGCGTCTGTGAAATAAGGTTGATAATCTTGAATACCAGTAGAAATTTTAAAACTATAGCGAAATATTAATGAAATGTTAATTTTCAAAACTTTTGAGTAAATTGTAGTAGAACGTGAACAGAAATTCTGTGCAACGAGTATATTTTTTCTATAGACGTTACTAAAATAAGGAGTATAGATAAGGTAACTTGGGGGAGGAGTCAGCGAGGTATAAAGCTCGCTCCAAACCGTCCGAGTGCAGTGTGACAGACAAGTAAGTGCTTCTATTCACATCGCCATGAGACACGGCGAGGCGACCCCCTCTGCTAAGAACCCATTGCTGCAACGATTTCTCGTCCAGCGGTGAGTGAGATCTTTGAATTTAACGATATTTACCCGGAGCTGACCGATATTGAAACACAATTCAAGTCCATCAGAGGTTTCGTTAACAATTATTAAGACTGTTCACTCGTTTTTATTTGTAGTGTTCTGTCTGACGACAGGTCCATATGAACAGGATCCTTCCATCCTTTTCTCGGACTGGGACCTGTTCATATACGTTCTTGGCAGATGATCCAGAAGTGGTTTGCCATTGCCTTCTTCTGTGTGTATGGAGTAATGAGTAATTGTTGGGATGCCACGGAGAAAAACTCCGTGTTGCCTAGACCACGGCCTTGCCCAACACAAGTTATAAATTCCGGCACCGCCGGGAATCGAACCCGAGACCCCAGGATTGCAAGGCCAGCGTTCTAGCCGCTAGACCAACGTGGCCATCATTTATTTATTTCGTGTTCTGTCTGACGACAGGTCCATCTGAACAGGATCCTTCCATCCTTTTTCTCGGACTGGGACCTGTTCATATATGTTCTTGGCAGATGATCCAGAAGTGGTTTGCCCTTGCCTTCTTCTGTGTGTGAATGGAGTAATTGTTGGGATGCCACGGAGGAAAACTCCGTGTTGCCTAGACCACGGCCTTGCCCAACACAAGTTATAAATTCGAACCCGTGACCCCAGGATTACAAGGCTAGTGTTCTGACCACTAGACCACCGTGGCTTTCACTCGTACGAATGTAAAAAGAATACTAAATGTTAAACAGGGTCTCTGGATTGGACATCCGGGGCTCTTGTGAACACGGTTTCGTAAAAGACTAGAATTATTGACTAGTTTGAATGACTCTACTCCATGGAGATTGTGGAACTTGGAATCAGGACCAATCCATAGCTTTCATCATAGTTTGTCTTGCTGGAGTAGAGTTGAAATAGACGTGATTGCAGCTATGAAACACGTGTCAAGACTTACTTGTCTAAGATAACTGTTTGATATGATAACACGAAGACATGGAGGAAGGTATCAGGCCTCTGTGATGTACAGGGGAACAAATTCTATGGGGAAAGCTTCTTCGAAGCGTGATAAAAAAAGAGACGAACTAAAGTGGTCGTAAGTGTAGAGGAACTTCGTGAATTGTACAGATTTAGTAGTGAAATTTGTCAGCTGTGCCGGTCGTTGCGTTTACATTCCTAACGGCACAGCCGCTAAATATCCTCACTTCACGAATGTAAGGACGGTGAAATTTGGTGACAGTAACTGGAGTGTAGCACTGAATTGAATTGAGGAGATAAGACGTGTATACAGAATTTTGGTAAGGAACCCTTGAACTTGGAAGAACGAAAACGTAATGTGTGTGTGGGAGGCGTCTGTTTTTAATTTACCCAGGATTGTGACCATTGATGTTTTATGGGTTGTTGCGATGTGTAATGGTGGTAGAAGTTTGCCAATGTTTCAGGGGTGCTTTCTGCATCCATCTTCATGCCGCCGTGAGAACTTCAAATTTCACCAAGTATAAAACTACCGGAATAAATAACTACATTTAAAATGAATGCTAGAACTTATTATAAACATTCCATCTTTATCTAAGTCTGACACTTCCCTTCAGGTTTTTCGACTAGATTTTATATATCAATATCTAAAAAACTATCACTCGATGTCTCATACCTACATGTACGCATGCGCAGGAACAGGAAATCGATAGACTCAGCACACTACACCGGTTTTAGCAGAAATCAATTGACTAATTCTGTAGAAACCGTACAGGAAACACCACGTCTATAACTTAGTTCAACTCTGTGACTGTACTAACAATTTACAGCGATTTATCAGACCTGCAACTGCTCTCTCACCAAACAGCTGACACGTGGAATCTCAGTGTGTGCGCACAGCTTGGCGCTAGTGTCGCAGGCGGGGACGATCTGAAGCCATTACTAAACAAACAAGTGACTATAAGGTCGCGCCGGATAAATTACCACAGTCGTATAGAAAGCAGAATCTCAACATACGTCAAATGAGATATTTGTGGGTAATTCCGGGAGATATATGAATCACTGAATTGGCAGATTTGTCATCAATGAAACGAAAAAGCAGATACAGGAAGTGTCTCACACACGAAAGCAACTCTCAGAAGTTTTGTTCGACTTGTAAAAAAAAATTTACTTGTCTTTTCATTATCGATTCCACGAAGTCCACGCGCAATATCTTTGGAGATTCTCGTTACGATTACGAAACGGATTAACACTTACAAACGTAAAATGTTCCGGGCTTTTCCGGAACCAGTATTTTATAATTAAGATTTAATGGTGATTTTTAATACAGAAATAACTACCACTACACCATTCTCCATACATTCGTTGGGAATTCTGACCAAGGCGCCATTAATAATTTTAATTAATAAATTTTATCTGCTTTGGAGCCAACAATTTTCATTGTCATATAAACTGACTGCAACTGACTATGATTACTTTGAGAACAGAGGACGTAACATGAGCTGGAGCTAGATAGAGCTAATCCCTATCTCCGGACCTACGGAGATAGGGATTAGCTCTATCTAGCTCCAGCTCATGTTACGTCCTCTGTTCTCAAAGTAATCATAGTCAGTTGCAGTCAGTTTATATGACAATGAAAATTGTTGGCTCCAAAGCAGATAAAATTTATTAATTAAAATTATTAATGGCGCCTTGGTCAGAATTCCCAACGAATGTATGGAGAATGGTGTAGTGGTAGTTATTTCTGTATTAAAAATCACCATTAAATCTTAATTATAAAATACTGGTTCCGGAAAAGCCCGGAACATTTTACGTTTGTAAGTGTTAATCCGTTTCGTAATCGTAACGAGAATCTCCAAAGATATTGCGCGTGGACTTCGTGGAATCGATAATGAAAAGACAAGTAAATTTTTTTTTACAAGTCGAACAAAACTTCTGAGAGTTGCTTTCGTGTGTGAGACACTTCCTGTATCTGCTTTTTCGTTTCATTGATGACAAATCTGCCAATTCAGTGATTCATATATCTCCCGGAATTACCCACAAATATCTCATTTGACGTATGTTGAGATTCTGCTTTCTATACGACTGTGGTAATTTATCCGGCGCGACCTTATAGTCACTTGTTTGTTTAGTAATGGCTTCAGATCGTCCCCGCCTGCGACACTAGCGCCAAGCTGTGCGCACACACTGAGATTCCACGTGTCAGCTGTTTGGTGAGAGAGCAGTTGCAGGTCTGATAAATCGCTGTAAATTGTTAGTACAGTCACAGAGTTGAACTAAGTTATAGACGTGGTGTTTCCTGTACGGTTTCTACAGAATTAGTCAATTGATTTCTGCTAAAACCGGTGTAGTGTGCTGAGTCTATCGATTTCCTGTTCCTGCGCATGCGTACATGTAGGTATGAGACATCGAGTGATAGTTTTGTTGGAAAACGGATATAAATTATAAAAAGAATCTGCAGGTAAGAGTAGGAAGTGGTTTTTTTCTCTCACGACTGTGGTATGGTATGTCAATTCTTAACTCTGGTTCAAGACAGAAGATTGTTAAATAACCCGTGTGGGCTAATATCGTCTGTGTATGTGATATTTGTGGTGGGTGGAAAACATGGATTCTGGGTGAGGCTAAAGTTCGTTCGTGTTTAAAATGTGTTTTATAAATGCATGCTGAAATAGGCTATCGGTTTTACATGAAGAAATTTCCGTCGTGTTTCAGGGTTAGGTATGAACATACTTAGTTCCGTGTTATAACTGACACAGACCTTGAATACTGAACAGCAGCTGTGTGACACAAATTACGTATCCAAGGACGGGAAAGAAATATGGACACAGATTTTATTTAGAAAAGTGGTTACCGAAACTTGTGGGAGGCGTTTTGTGTCATGGCTGCCATTTTTTTTGTGGGGTTAGTCAAATGGATGCCACGGTGGTCTAGCGGTTAGAACGCTGGCCTTGTAATCCTGGGGTCTCGGGTTCGATTCCCGGCGGTGCCCGAATTTATAACTTGTGTTGGGCAAGGCCGTGGTCTAGGCAACACGGAGTTTTCCTCCGTGGCATCCCAACAATTACTCCATTCACACACAGAAGAAGGCAATGGCAAACCACTTCTGGATCATCTGCCAAGAACGTATATGAACAGGTCCCAGTCCGAGAAAAGGATGGAAGGATCCTGTTCATATGGACCTGTCGTCAGACAGAACACTAAATAAATAAACATAAAATAGTGAAATGGATGCCTGACAGGGATGTTAAGAGAGTTTCGTGATGAACATCGTATTGTGCAGTGAATGATGGAATTCTGAAGTTTTGAAGTTCGGGGCACACATATATTTGTTCACATCAGAATTTTGCTGTGTTGTGTTGACTTGGCTTGTTTGCCTTGAAGGT
>NW_019059702.1:338005-351272 GCF_000696155.1 Zootermopsis nevadensis | reverse complement strand
AATAGGAGTAGAGAGTCATTTTGCCCAACTGACCGAATGTTTAAATTTATCGGAGATTGTCTCTGAGGGGTGAAGCTTCATGATTAAGAGATTATGATCAAAATTAGCAAGTGAGAAGAGGTTTTATGAAGTCGTGGTCCTTCAAGATTTTCAAACTTCCGTGCCACCCGGCTAGTAAACAGAGCGGTCGTTCTCCTGTGAGCCAAGCAAAATTATTATTAGCCTATAAACGTTTAGGTTTAATCTTAAGTTAAAATATATATTACACTTACTTATTATTTGATAATAATTCAGTGAAGTCTTATACATCAGTGTTTCTTATATTTTCTGATGTATTACATTTTAAGTTCTGTCATTAAATTTTTTTACATCCAAATTGAAACAAAAATATGACGATTTTTTTTTTAAAATTCTATCTATATTCTAATTAGTTTATATTTTATTTAACTAAAACGTACAAAGGATTCTATGGAGGGGGTCCGCAACCCCAGAAAGTTTGAGGGACATTAATCTATACATTTCTGTATAGCGTATTGACAGCCGATGTGTAATGTATGGAAGCCTATTGCACTGTCTCAAATTTGAATATTGTCCTACTAAGAGATTCCATTTATTAAGAAGTACCGACTCGAACAAACTGAATATCACAGTTAATTATTTACTTTTTCCGTCAAATCACAATGTATTTGAAATAAGATAATTAAAATAATTAAAATATCATTCTGTGTTCCATATCGAATAATAGATTATTTTAATTATCTTATTTTAAATACATTGTGATTTGACGGAATAACCAAATAATTTAATTTTAATTTAATAAATCACAATATGACGCAACTACACTATCTTAAGAATATCACAGTGTTCAGAGAAACGGGCTACTGGATCACATCGTGAGCATTTCAATTCTGTTCACAGTTTTAACACTATTTTTCTACAAGTTTTTACATAACCCTACCATCGACGCCTAGATTTAACAAGCGGTCTCTTACAGATTTTATAATTATTTCTCATTTATTATTTTTCTTATTATTATTAATTTACTCAATTTAATAACGTAATACTACAAGCTGTTTTAAAACTTTTAAAACTGGTCTACAGTTCTGTCAATGCCTCTGTTACGTAATATATCTTTGGGTCATATATTTACACTATCGTATAATCTCATGTAGTTTTCATAGCTTAGATTTTGGTTTTTGTTACCGTTTGTATCCAAAATATTTCTGTTGAAAAATTTCAAGAAACAGATGTGAAAATAAGATTGTTTCTGACTTAACAGGAACATGATGTGATTATAAGAAATTCTAATGGAAGGTTTTTGTGTACGAAGTTACGAACATTAGGGCTGTGTTAAAGCAGAGATTTTGTTACGTAGTTATAACAGATGCTGAGAGACGATTATGTACTTTACAAAACAATTAGCTGGTCGGTCTAGTAGACGGTGCTTCTGAGCCCCAAAGCTTCGAATGTTCGCTGTGCTCACCTTATAGTTCCACCCTGGTGCCCAAATTTACGCCGAGAACTTTTTCCATCGGCGAGTGTCTTCACTGTACTCCAGCTGAACACTGTCTGTCCATCAAGTTCAGTGGAGCATTCATAATGAGGAGCCCAGCTAGTGGCAAGGCGAGGTGGAGGGGGGGGGGAACTGGTGGGTTGCGAGAAGGACCTGGTTCGCTTCCCGGCCTGCCTGAATTCTTCCTGTGGGACACCACTTCCTTAAACTCGACACATTTAACTCCAACGTAAAACATCTTCAGTTATTATGTTTATTGTAAAAATTTGTCTTTCCGTGGTGTATTAGTTTTCAAAACCAGATTTTTCATTCACATCCAACACGAATATTTAATTTAAAACAGTCGACGTTTCGGCATAAACATGATATGCACAGTTTTACTTCAAAAGTTTTTATTGGTCTAATAGGCCTCGTTGAAATGCATTGAGAGCCTTCAGTATTCTTGAGATATTCAGAATATTTATTTGTGAATATTTAAGAAATCTCTACCGCATTCCCTGTTATCCAAAATGACATTTTCGTGGTTTTACTCGTTCCTTCCAGACAAATACCAGAGAGAGAGAGAGAGAGGTCACTATCTTTTCCTCTCAAACCCTCACCGACTTACCATTCGTAATCAAGTTTTCATGTTAGAATTATTCGTAGGAACAGGATAACGGGGCAAAGGTGTCCTCGAAAGCGGTCATCCTGCAAGCAGGACTATACAACATTTGTAAAATCAGTGTTCAGTATCTGTATAGAATTTGTATTTTAAATTAAGTACAATTGATATCACATGTATGCTGTACGGTCTTACATTGGACAAACAAAGTATAACGAAGTTAAATGGATTTTTGGTCTTCTCCGTCTTCTAAATAATGATATTGTGAAACTACAAGATTTCGGAAGCTGAATTCTGCTTCTGCCTTCATAAAAACACACACACAACCTCTCTCTGTTGGGGCCCCTGATTGAGATAATATCAGACCTGGAGAGGTCTTATCACATTTCTTACCTGACGTTAGCAGAATTCAGCTTCCGAAACGTAGTTTTATAATTTAGACGACGGACAAATTTGCAAAAAAAAAAGAGTTTTACGTATTATAACTCACCATCGTCACAAACCTTCAATTTCAAAATACAACCTCAAGAATTTTTAGAATACACTGCACAATACAGACAACAAATCATTTTAACAAAAACAACTAAGGAAGTTCTACAAAAAAAAAGTGTGAAAGTATTTACAACAGGGATGAAATCACATTCATATAGGACAATTACACATTGAAAATAAATAAGTGATGAATATTGAGAAATATACAAAAATATGCGACCTGCGCATTGTAACATACTTTTATTATATCACGTAATACTAAAAGGTACATTTTTCAAATGGAGATGGAGTCGTTTCGATTAGTATTGTTTCAGAAAATCTAACTTAAAAACAGCAGTTTGTTTAAGAACGCCGTGAATATCTTAATTATAAGATACGAGGTGCGATCGGAAAGTTTAAAGACTGTGTCAATAGAGGGCGAACCGGATGTAGTACGAGCTTCTGCCGCTAGGGGGGGTGCGGCCTACATTCATAGTGAATCAGTGTGCCAGCCGGCATCATCGAATTAGCATTTGTTTCTTAGTTACGGGCGTTTTGGTAGTGCATTACACCGACCCTCCTACGTACTTGACAAAAATCGAAAATGTCTGTCTCTGCAGCTTAGAATTAAAACAATTCAACACTTCTTATAATGAATGAATCCACATATATCCAAGAGCAAGATTTAACATGTGTATTGTAACCACATTTATAATTAGTCTGGATAGGAAATGATTTGAGTTTGTATCAGCAGCTCATTCGCCATATAATTAGAACATATTCCGTGTAACATTCAGTCTTGGAATTACTTACTCCAAGTAACGTGGTAACACGTCGTAATTATATATATAAAGATAAAAAATTAATCACGATATTAATGCAGATGTAGTCGTTGCTTCCAGCACAATATTCAAATTTGCTATACTAATTATTAATTATTTTTAGTTAAAATGGGAAATAATTTAATTGAAATGTTTTAAGCGTAAAAATTCTCATTACAAGAATTATAATTGTTTACTTTTACGAAGGAATTTAACCCATCGTTATCTATCTCTATCTGATCCGCTTGTCTTAACTGGAATTAAGTTAATTCTCGTTTTGTATCTTAGCATTCTGTTAGAGACTTTGAATCTAGTTTTACTATATAAAATCACAAGTTTTCAGTGTAGTTGAATTAACACAATTTATAGCGAACTATTGCACCAGAATACCTTAATGTGTTTTGAATCCGTACGATGAAAACGGTTTACAAGAATGAGATGTCGAAATATGCTCCAATTATAAACTGAAGTAACAAGATTTCATATACTTTCTAAGTGATTATAATATCGTTAAAATATATAATAAAATTCAGGTCAATACACAAAACTTTATTTAGATGTTAAAATTTAAAATTTAAATGTTAGAATTTTAAATTTTAACATCTAAATAAAGTTTTGTGTATTGACCTGAATTTTATTATATATTTTAATCAAAAAACACAAACATGACGCATGTAAACCTTAAACATAATATCGTTAATTAATAGGTAACGTAATTCTAGATATTATGTCGCTAACTTTATTGAGATTTTCATTGCTCGTAATGACTAATAACATTTATATAAAGCGGGTTTAATTGTGCGTGGTTATCACAGGACAAACATTCAGAAGTCTAACTCTTTATAAACTTATAAAGAACAATTTTAATATATGATTTCTTGCTTAAATATTTAGCAAGAAAATATAAAATATTACATAATAATTCCTATTACCACCGACGACTATACACACATCTATATTAGGAGCAGTTTCATTTCTGGAAAAAAAAATTAAAGAATTAAGTTTAAATTTTCTTGTGTGAGAATTAAGTTTTTGGTAATAATAAAGCGGTTTATATATTTGTAGGTCAATACATATGGAGGTTATTTAAAGTAAATACTATTCGTCTGTGGGTTGTTTAACGGAGACTTATCAGGCGGTAAGATTATCTAGTCTCGAATGTGATGAGGAAGGGGTAAGATTTCAATGGTCTAATTTAAGTACTATTACAGCATTATCATTGATGAGCAGGCTAATACAATGAATAATTTCTGAAATTTGAGTCGACTAAATTCCTGAAAAATTCAGATGGTTTGACGCTTGAGGAAATTTGTTTCATGAACAGGACGAATTAAGGAAAAATCATTTGACAGTTTTTTTGAAATTGGAATGTGGATGAAAAGGAATGCAAGACATAGAAAGAAGTGAGTTATCTGCTTGGAAGAGGGAATAATTAAAGAAATAACAGGATGTAATTAATATAAACAATGAACTTCAACGATTCTACCTTCGTATTTTTTTTACGTCTGTGGAATAGAAATACGTTTATAAACCATAAAATAAAAAAATATATATACTCGATACGTCCATTTGAATTGTATGTATGTGTGTATAGACGAATTTAAATATATAATTACCGATTTACAAAGTAAATTAAAATATTGTTGTTTGGTTCTGTAGCATAATTTGTCTCAAAATAAAACTACTATCCAAAAAATATTTTTTGGGGGTCTACGACTAAATATTATTCAGAAAATTATTTAAGTTTAGAATATAAAACAGTTAACATAGATTACAATTAAAGCTGTAGTGTTAGTTTATGAGGGAATGGTGTGTTTTTATGTGATTTAAATATATTTTGTACTAATTTCATTGCACAAAATATGTAAAGGGAATACATTACAGGAAGGTAACTTTCACTGTAAATACGCATGTTTAATCTCAAAATTCGCTGAAGGGATGACTACTCTGAAATTTGTTCAGAGGATTTCAGATGCTCTATATCGAATCAGAAGTAACACCCACTTTACATAAAGTTCAAACTGACCTTTAACTTTATCTTGGTTATGAAAAACTCGATTTATAACAACCTAAAACACAGATTTCACCAGGTCAATAAAATTTCTTTGATTCATTGTCGGTGCATATGTGAACTTCATTAATTATATCATCAGCAGATTCGTAACTGCGATAAACGAACATTAAGATAACTGGATATAAAAAAATAAAACCAACAAATTTGGAAACAAAAATTATAAACAAAATTGTTACACAGATTTTCAGTGGCTTCCAAATGTACAGTCACGACATGAATTTTGATAATGTAGTAATGTAATTAGGTAATGACTAATGAAATATACTCGTAATTAATGAATCCGGTAAAAGTGTACCTTTCATGCCTGCATAAATATTTGTCAGAAATGGGCTATTTAATGTAACTAACTTTAAAAGACTATACCATTATATTTCAAGGACAAAGGCAAATCTCTTAATAATAAACACTCCTGAGTAAAGGATAAGGAGTATGGGGGTCCCAAGCCGCCTACAAACTTCTCTGCGTGTCTTTGGCGATGGTCATTCTTTATTTTGGATATAATCTCTATTTTCTTAAGAAGTCTAAAAATATATAGATCCGGTAGTCCTACCTCTCTACAGATGTGCTCAAAGATCGATAATAGTTGGATCTGTAGGATCCGAATTAATAGGTGTCTCTTCCATTTGTATCTCAAGACGAAGGAGGATTTATCCTTTGAAATGCAGTTTTTTTAGGTTAGGTTATAAAATTTTTAAGACTTCTTAAGGAAACCGACGAATGAATTCCAAAAGAAGAAAATTGCTTCTATAAACTGTAATGTATATTTCGATACAAAATATTTCTACGCATTTAAGAGCGTAGATCTACGATTTCTCAGTTTACATTAGTAATACTTCTTATGAGCAAAATAATTTTTCATAGACATCAGTTACTAAGCTAGTTCCAGCGACATCCTACGTTTAAAAACTACGTGAAATTGGATTTAAATATAAATTATATAATCTAGTGGTTAAATTCATCCCTCTCTATTTAAATTTGATAAAAGTGTAAGATTGACAGAGCAACGGGTAAAAATGTCCTGCTGGAGAACTCCATGGCGAAGAGTCCTTTCTTGAGAAGTTAATTTTCCATTGTCTGATAAAAAAAAATCTTAAGAAATCCGAAATTTCATTACCAAAATACATAAAATAACAAAAGATTATGAAAAGGACCTAAGATGGTGGCCGAAATTCTATTATTTCTATCAGAGACCAACCTACTTGATTATATAATTATAATGTATAATTTTAGGGTATTTAAACTTTGTAACACGTAAACAGAATTGATATTAAACAAACAGGATATGAGGTTGTGTTCATATAAATGATCACGTCACATCCAAGAGAGATCTTGTTCTTTTGAATCACATAGTTCCTCAATTCCACCACTGACATAACCGAGGCTATAAATGTTTCTTCTCAGGCATCATCGGTTGTTGAATTACGTATTTTTCACAACAGACATAACTCTCAACACATACCTTGCATTATCTGAAGCCATTTCTGAAGAAGTCCTTAGGTTGGCAGGACGTGTCTACGTGAAGAACGTATGGATAATGTCGGAAAGGCTGGTATATGTGCCCACTACAAGACCAAAGAGGCTGAATATGACAAGGAACGTGTTACGTGCCAGCATGCTATAGAAGCTGCTGCTTCTGTTGATGCTGTACCAGAACGTGGAGGTCTCTATGATTGCCGGAAACGCTATGCCAAGTGCTGCCAGGCACAAGGCACCGAACAGGGAGATGAACAGCTCCAGGTTTGGAATGGCGACGGCCAGTAGGACTGCAAACAGTGGAATTTGAGAACTAGAGGTTTCCTGTACCATGGGCGATGATTACTTTGGTACCCTGAGGATCGACAACCACTTATCGATTTCAGAGATTACTGAACACACCCTGAAATCCCATTACCTCCAGTTTTTGTCGAATGTCTGTAGATATTCGTAGTGCTTCTCGCATCCACAATTTGATAGCCAATGCAGACGTTTGAGTTTTGGTGGTCATTTTGTTTTGGTTAAGGATAATCTTGGGTCTGAAAGCTGACAGGGGCAAGTGAACACACTACAGTTCACACATTCAGTTTCTTGTATTTCTGATACCAACTCTTTGTCGTCAGATACGTTTTGAATCATTTGAGATTGTATATCGGGAGAATTTGTAACACAAACCTGAGCAACCCTAAAATTTCTAAACGTTTATGTCCATGTCCAGTAAGACACAAAGAAGTTATCAAAGCGACTGTAAAACAGATGAATGCAGATTACATAAGCTAATTTTAACTGCCCTCGATAGTACTACGAGACGTTTGAATCAATATTCGTGACTGAGGAACTTTTATTTCATAATGACTTACATGTGACTAGTACGAGAGACGTCCTCACGATGTATTCCAACAAAATCTTCTGCGAGCATTTCTCCATTTTTGGAAGCATGTAGTGGTTCCACGTGATGTCCACTGCAACATAGCACTGTAGACCGTGCGTTACAAAGATGGCTACTGCCAGCATCACTCGGACACTCTGAGCCAGACTGTGGGGCAAACGGACATAATTACGGTAAATATATTAGCATTGTTTCAAAACAGAACGTCACTTTCATATTTCAACACCCTAGATTCTAATCGAAAATTGACCGTGTGGACAAATTTTACTTAAACGCCCCGGTATAAAGTGTCACGAAAATCCGTTAAGCAGTTATAAAGTTATTACACGGGACAGAAAGACAGACATGACGAAGCTAATAGGATAATTTTGGTAGCTTTTAGTTGCGAGCGCCTGAAAATGCTTAAGAAATCCATTCTTTATCAACAGTAATCAGTTATTTCGGTCCTAGGGATTTTCGATTTATTTCGAACTTAGCAACTCACATTTCATTGGTTGGGAGATTGAGAGTGATGCTGCCCAGGGCCCCCGAACCGTACTTCATGTAGCCGAAAAGCCCCATTCCGACATACAGAATGATAATTAGGACCATGGAAATGTTCAGCACTCCGAACTTCCCCCCAAACGATTTCGGTGTCTTCATGTTGTTCTCCAGAGGCAATATCTACAAAGACACGGACAGACAGCGTTGAGAAACACACACTGGCATTGAAACTATGAACAGTTCTCTTCACGAAGTATAATAATCACCAAAATCATAACATAATATACATCATCATCAAATCATGGTCTGTGATTACGTCATCACTGATGAGTGTGCTATCAAATTGTTCATATGGCCAATGATAGATGGCAGCACGAGTGCTTCGTACGACCAATGACAGATGGCAGCACGGGCGATGACATAATCGCAGAGGATTATATTTAATGACATAATAGTGAAGAATAACCTTCCTTCCTCCAAGTTTTGAGCATCCGTCTTTAATACAGGACGTTGTTTAAGGCGATGACATAATCGCAGAGGATTATAGTTATTGACATAATCGTGAAGAATAATCTTCCTTCCTCCAAGTTTTGAGCATCAGTCTTTAATACAGACGTTGTTTAGAATATCTCTCCTAGTTGGGACTGTCACTCCATATGACCATAAATGGACCAATCAATCATATTTGAGAAAATGTTATATGATATCACGCAATATTGGTAGCCAGGCCTCGGCAGTTTTATTTAGTTTATTTAATCCTAAGCAGACTTTGAACTTTGAAATTCAGAACTGTGTAGTTTATTATTTTATTTGTAGTGTTCTGTCGGCCGACAGGTCCATATGAACAGGATCCTTCCATATTTTTCTCGGATTGGGACCTGTTCATATACGTTCTTGGCAGATGATCCAGAAGTGGTTTGCCATTGCCTTCTTCTGTGTGTGAATGGAGTAATTGTTGGGATGCCACGGAGAAACCGGGTAAGCCCCCGGAGGAAAACTCCGTGTTGCCTAGACCACGGCCTTGCCCAACACAAGTTATAAATTCGGGTACCGCCGGGAATCGAACCGGAGACCCCAGGATTACAAGGCCAGCTTTCTAACCGCTAGACCACCGTAACTGTGTAGTACGACGTCTTTTCTTATCATATTTGAAGATCTTGTGCTCTACCGTTGGCGTTTGTCAACCTTTCTTTGTAGCCCCTACAAATGAGCAATATTGAAGCTACCATTCTGAATGAAGCATACAGGTATACAATTATACCTGCCGAACATTACCATTACATACCACGCCGATAGCTTCCAACGCGAAAAGTACGATTCCGAAGAAGAGTGGAAAGTCTCTGAGCGTCCCCACGGGGTTTCTGGTCGATATGTGCGGAATATCGACAAAGACGTAGTACAAGGTAATACCGAAGCCGATGAAGGTGAGGCAGTTGGCGAGCGTGGTAAACGGCGCCAAGTACTTGAGGTTGCGCACCCAGTTGATGAGGATCAGGGGCAGTAACAGCATCGCCATGTAGAGCCGTAAGTCCAGCTTCGGCTCGTGATATTCGTCCACCACCTGCGACAGTAATGGACGTGTCATGAAACTGGAAACTAAGAGGGAAAACGGTACCAGAATCAACAAGATTGTGATGATAACGTTTCTGTGACTTTAAAAGGAATGTACGAGGTGCGATCGAAAGGTTTCAAGACTGCGCGTATAAAAACCCGCACACTTATCTCAGGTATTAAATTTATCCATCACCCTCGAAGTAGTTCCCCTGGGAGTGAACACAACGATCCCAGCGCCGCTGCCAAGCCTGGAAGCATCCCTGGAAATCTTTCTTTGTCAGCCTGTCAAGCACCATCTGCGATTCTGCCTGAATCTCTTCTATCGTCTCAAATCTCCTTCCCTTTAGCCGAATTTTCATCTTTGGGAAGAGGAAGAAGTCACACGGAGCTTAGAAAGGAAGTTGGGGTCGGTTGTTGCAAGATCTTTGAGCTCCTGACAAACGAGAAGTCGATTCTGCTTCTGGTCCTCAGACAGGAGCCTTGGTTTCGCATGTGGAGTTCTTCCTTTAGAATCAGCTGACAGGTCCCAACAATGTCGCACAAGTCGTTATGGTACGACGTCGATCTTCGTGAATGGCCTGCCGAATCTTCGTACCATTTTCGGGCGTTGTGCTCGAAGATGGTCGTCCAGAACGCTCGTCATCATCGACAGAAGTTCGGCCGTTTTTAAAACGTGAATGCCACACAAAAGTTTGTGCACGACCCATTGCGGACTCCCCAAATGCTTGCTTTAGCATTTCATAGGTTTCCGTAGCCGTTTTGGCGAGTCTTTGGCAAGAGATTCAGGCAGAATCGCAGATGGTGCTTGACAGGCTGACAAAGAAAGATTTCCAGGGATGCTTCCAGGCTAGGCAGCGGCGCTGGGATCGTTGTGTTTACTCCCAGGGGAACTACTTCGAGGGTGATGGATGAATTTAATACCTGAGATAAGTGTACGGGTTTTTATACGCGCAGTCTGGAAACTTTCCGATTGCACCTCGTATGTAAGGTTCAGTTGCACAGAAGCTGCGTGAAACCTCAGCTTATTCAACCATCGCGTCTCCCAGTTCGGAGTTTCAGATATACAGTAACTAAAAGGATAATGTTAAAACACTTCACAATGTAGTTAAATAATATTAATACTTTGCTGGTGGGATTGTATGAGGCCGAAAGTCGTCTTCCTGAAGAATGACGAGTACATAATCTTGCATCTGAGATGTCATTGAAATTACGATATTCCATTTCATATACTATAAGACGCAATTATCCATTCTGAAAATTAATATCGTGTTCTTTTTGACGTAATAAAACAAGAAGATTATGAGATATGAGGACTGGGCCCTGTCACTCACCTCTTTAATGTTGCTGGACACAAACACCACGTACACACAGCATGTCCCGAGTTGGTAGATGATCAAGAAAGTGTTGACTACGTGGCTGAAACACGAATGCTTCTATCAGCAGGATTTGCTTTGTCAGACCCACCCGTAGGATCGCAGACACGCCAAACGTCTCAGAGAACCCAATAAAGCATTTTCTGTTTTATACTCACCCTGCGTAAGGGGCGCATTTCTGGAAGATTCCGGGACCATCCTCCATGGCAGCCGAGGCGGTGTCGGGATAGTTGAGACTGGCAATTCTCCGTCTCTTGCATAGTTCAAGCTCCGACTTTACCTGCAAGACTCAGATGTTGTGGTAACCGTTGTCATGACAACCGGATTGCAACTCTGTTTATATACTCATACAGGAATAATAATTTTTTTATTATTATATTATTTTATTTGTAGTGCGAGAGCGGATATTGGATTCATTACAGGAAGTTGTGTCAGAACAAAGTAGACGGAGTGTTCGTTATTATCCATTGGACCGGATTTATTACATTTGAAGAATTATTCCAACGCCTTGATTGAAATTCTTTGTGTTCAATTCGTCTTTATATAAATCTTACTAAGAAATGCTCACATTAAACTAGAACTGAAATTTCAGTTTCTCATGACGGCGAGCGTAAAGATTGCTGTCTATTGGGTTGTTACGCCGTGTTTGCCGACGTTTCAGATAACCTTCCTGCCTCCATCATCGGGTATAACTCATCTCCCTGAGAGTGTAGGTAGCAAGCACCTCCGAAACGTCAGTAAACGTCTATCAGACTATGCACAAGACAGACTTCTTATTAACCAAAAACATTTGAATCTGTTTGTTTTTTTTGTTTTTTTTTTTGTATTTTATAAATGTACGTGACTCTTTGAGTTAGATATTCATATAAATCTCCCTAATCTTTTGTTGAGTTGTCTTTGCCAGCCTTCAGGTGTGTTTTGAAGTTTCTAAATTCGAAACAAAAGCTTCAGTTAATTAAAATTAGTAGTAATTATTTTGCACATTACATTTTGAAGGAAAGGTTTAAACTACCAAGGAGAATATTTGTACCCAAAACCGAGAAAGTAACATTGCATTTGAGATATAAATTATACTCTTTTTCAAATATAAATTGAGTGATGAAATATATGACAGCATTAAGGTACGTGCGATGCACATTGATGATTCCCCTAGACATATCCAGATAGAAAAAAATATATTATGGTAGACATTTTGAATGTCACAAGAGTATTTTAAAATGATGTTTATGTAGGTTGTTTTTGTCTGTTGTTTCAATAATTAGTCAAAACAAGTTCTATGATAATTTATTTATTTTAGTGTTCTGTCTGACGACAGGTCCATATGAACAGGATCCTTCCATCCTTTTCTCTTCTCGGACTGGGACCTGTTCATATACGTTCTTGGCAGATGATCCAGAAGTGGTTTGCCATTGCCTTCTTCTGTGTGTGAATGGAGTAATTGTTGGGATGCCACGAAGGAAAACTCCGTGTGGCCTAGACCACGGCCTTGCCCAACACAAGTCATAAAAAGAATTTCACGCGTGATATAAACTAAAATGTATGAAGAAATATTAGCCGAAGATCTCAAGAAAGTAAACCGCTTAGGAAAATTACCGGTAAACATTAAAACCACTGATACAGTAAAATGTAATCTGCCTTGACCACTTTCCTTCAATATTATAACCCCAAACTAATTTCTATACAATATACTCATTTGAATACTACCCTATCGGCATGTCCTTGGTGGCCTAATTAGCCTTTTTCCACGACCCATTAACCATTAACCATTTTCTGTATACGTTTCAGAAAAGGATTTTGTTTCACCATTTGAATTAAATGTGAGACACGTGATTGAATTGCTATAAAAATAATATATTTAAGTATTTTTATCATTCTGTAACGTCATGTTTCATAGAAATGCTAACCTTTGTTTACACTTTAGAAACGCACATCGGACGAGATATAATATAAATGGAGTAAAAGTTTCTTCTGAATAATTAACTTTAAATGTTCGCTTCGTTTTCATACTGGTATTA
>NW_019059702.1:319152-329726 GCF_000696155.1 Zootermopsis nevadensis | reverse complement strand
AACATCGACCAGACTACACAGCGCAACAACCCAGAAGACAGACTTGTTCCTTGTCATGTACCAGTGTTTTACACGTAGGTAAGAGTCGATATTAAAGCTAATTAGGAATTTTATTAGACTAAAATAAACCAAAATTAAATCTGTCTTTAGCTTTTAGTGTGGTTCCCTCTTAAGTAGTTTGGAAGATGATATAATATTGTTTTAAGACAATGGCTCTCTCATACGATGTCCGGTGTCCCCTAATTAATTAAGTAATAGTACTTATTACTTTGCTTACGTATTACGCCTACTTATAAGTGGTGCTGATTAGTTTACTTACTGTCGGCACTGAAGGAGCTTGGCTAGAATGCGCCATATTGTGGCTCATCTAGGAAGATATGTCACTTTCCTCCGAACAGGAAACCTATAACAGAAATAACAGAACACTTCAGCCCATTTTGCATCGCGTTATTGTTTCACTGTAATGGAATTCCCTCGTGTAGATTTTATGCACCGTCAAAGAGACAGCGTGGCGCACGAGACCATGTAGTCTGATAGACATTTACCGACGTTTCAGAGGTTCTTGGCATCTCTATCATCAGGATGATTATACTGATGATGAAGGCAGTAAGCACCTCTGTGATGTCACAAATATTTTATCAGTCTACACGAGGCAACATCCCAGAAGACAGTCAACTTCAACTGTTTGTTTACATTTTCTGGAACACGCTAACAGAAACACTTTTGCCCTTTGGATCATAAAATAATCGATCGATGTGTTATCGAATCTGTCTTGTGAAATATGCGAATGTTTGTATTTTGTTAGAAAAAGCATTTCTGTTAATATCGCGAAATAACACAAGGTTATCAGCCACAACCACGTTTTATAGTTTAACCAGCAGTTGGTTCCAGATACATTATGATACATAATGAAACACTGTATTTTAATAATAAGTTGAACATAAAATATATCACTCACTGACTCACACTATTTCGAAGGAAATTATTTGAAAAGTTGATTGTATTCTCGGCTTGTCAAAGAACAGCGAATATATAAAAATGGATGTTGTTGTAATATTATAACTTTGTCGATAAAATTGAGCATGTTTTCTTTTAAAATAATAAGATTTACAACCTAAGACGATTACACGGTAAGAAGTGAGTTTATTTTACCCCAGAAGATAAAGTATTGAAGACTGAATTATTTTAATTTGTAGCTTAAATGCGTCATGTTTGTGTTGATCAAATACATATAAGTATATATTTATTTTCACAGTCTATACACAAACATTGTAATTAAATGATGTTGTTAAAATTATATAATATTAAAACATTATGTAGTATAAAATATAATATTTTATACTACATAAATTACATTTATTATCAAGACAAAATATTATATTTTATACTACATAATGTTTTAATATTATATAATTTTAACAACATCATTTAATTACAATGTTTGTGTATAGACTGTGAAAATAAATATATATTTGAATTATTTTGTCTTGATAATAAATGTAATTTATGTAGTATAAAATATTATATTTTATACTACATAATGTTTTAATATTATATAATTTTAACAACATCATTTAATTACAATGTTTGTGTATAGACTGTGAAAATAAATATATATTTGAATTATTTTGTCTTGATAATAAATGTAATTTATGTAGTATAAAATATTATATTTTATACTACATAATGTTTTAATATTATATAATTTTAACAACATCATTTAATTACAATGTTTGTGTATAGACTGTGAAAATAAATATATATTTGAATTATTTTGTCTTGATAATAAATGTAATTTCAGTTCTAGTCTGCTTCATTAATAAATGAGCAACCCGAGTAGAAACTTCACAAAGCTCATTAAACGTTTTATGTTAACTCCAGAACACAGATGAAATCGACGAGGATGTAAGGGGAACTGAACTACGCTATAGATTGAAAAAATTCCGCCATACAAGGGAAAATTACAGATGTAATAACCGACAGTAAGCAGACGGTTAATATTCAAATACAAATATCGTGCTCCATTTTGATTACAGAAATAATATGTAACTAGGACACCGAGGATTTCTGTTGAAACTCATCTCAACTCAGAAATCTCTACAAAGAAGGAAATTATTCTTGCAGTATAATCGTTGACGCAGCCATCCGTTGTCTGTCTGTCTGTGTTCCAGTATTCTGAAACAGCCCGGAGCCTGTCTGTTTCAGACATCTTACAGCAGAATCCATACTGAAAAGCCGAATAGTCGCTCGGCGAAAATAGAAAATGTCCCGTCTTTTATGGAATCAGTAAATTCTTAAGAGTCCGCTAATAGACTCTACTTTGGGCCATATTAATTCCGTCCATATCCTCCTACACTATCGTTACTTCACAGGACACTGACAAGCAGTCCTTTGTTTTTTTATTTATTTTATTTGTAGTGTTCTGTCTGACGACAGGTCCATATGAACAGGATCCTTCCATCCTTTTCTCGGACTGGGACCTGCGTGGCCATCATTTATTTATTTCGTGTTCTGTCTGACGACAGGTCCATCTGAACAGGATCCTTCCATCCTTTTTCTCGGACTGGGACCTGTTCATATATGTTCTTGGCAGATGATCCAGAAGTGGTTTGGCATTGCCTTCTTCTGTGTGTGAATGGAGTAATTGTTGGGATGCCACGGAGGAAAACTCCGTGTTGCCTAGACCACGGCCTTGCCCAACACAAGTTATAAATTTGAGCACCACCGGGACCCCAGGATTACAAGGCCAGCGTTCTAACCGCTAGACCTGTAAAATAATACTCGAGCATTGTTAAACCGTATTGTCATCAATACTTCTGAGATGACGCTCTACTAATTGGCTGACTTGTAAAGCAATTGCTGCTAAACAGATCTGAATCTAACTTCAAACGATCCATAAATGGGGAAATTTCGGAGTACGCAAAAATTCGAAGAGTCTGGGAAATTTCAAGTATCGGAAAACGAAGTTAGAAATTAAAAGTCTGCAAAAGTACTCTTCTTAATGTTCAAAATAAATAAGTTCTCTCTGTCTGCGACTCAAATAAATGGAATAGGTATCCCTGACAAGCAGCAGGACGGTTTGTCCGTAAACATCCCCACCTTGAATTTTACTAAATTCCTTATTTACTTCACGTATTAGACACTACGACTGGATCTGAGTTGTCACAGTTCAGATAATTAGTTTGGTATGTATTTGTAAATTAGTTTTAATCAGATTCAATGCCGCAGTGAACGATAAATTAGTCACACTTGCTATATTAACCTTCAGACCGACGAAGATTCCCCCACATTTACCTATCTGCATAATATCTTAATCTCTTGAACCATTGAACGTTCGGATACTTAATATGGGCAGTCACAGAGGGAATGAGGAAAATCACGAGAGCTTCAGCCAGGAAGCCTGATAGTTTGGCCGCGGTTCGAACCGAGTGCCTTCCGAATGCGAAGCACGAGCAATATACTTCAACGCTCTGTCGGCAGACGTTGGTGCTGTAACCAGAGAGAGGCTGTTAGTTTGTTACCTAGACACGTAAATGATTAGGCATGTTGGTAGTGTACTTAAGCAGTAATGCATCATTGTACCGTACATATTTCATATTTTCATAACTTGGCAGGGGAGACTAGCATAAAATGACATAGTTTTCTTTTCGATACATCTCTCTTATCGATAAATATAGTCCTCGATTAATTTTAGATTTTGCGCCGTTTGGTTGATCAAGTTGGTACTCAACTCCAGTGAAAGATGGCGTCAAGACAAACCGCGGTTCTCGAGATTTCTGTGCAAAAGTTTGTTTTCTGGTGTTTCTCCTGGTGTTTCATCGTCACATTTTATAACCGCTGGCAGCTTAAGATTTGTGATACCTTTATTCAAACATATATCCAGTGGAGACTTAGAAAGTAAGTCATAATTAATACTAATTGCCTCTATCAGTGTTTCTTGTGTGTTTAGATTGTAGACTGGACACAAGTGCAGCCAACTTCATGCTAAATAACTTACTAGTTCTGTTTGCGAACTCTGTGCACAGACTAATCGCACAGAATATTTCCCTTTGTTAGTTGATATGTTTACTTGCTAACGCTAGATTTAGTACGTTCAGACTTTATAATGAAAAAGCTAACTTTACCTGTATTTTTAACTGGGTCACATGGCGTCACAAACCAGTATATCACAATCGACTTCGCCCTAAGAACTATAACAGTATTCAGATTTTGATTTTATAATACTATTCACACTGTTACGACTTCTCTTCTCATTGTTTTTGTGCATTTCTTCTGACCCCCCCCCACCCCCCACCCCGAACTACATGCCTAACGGTTCTCGTTCTTAATTTTAATCACATTAGCGATACTTCACGATCAATGCAAATTATGAAGCTCCGTAATAAAACCTTGACCATTTCCTGTAAGGAACAGATATGCTGAATATTTTATATAAAACACCTTTCAATGTGTTTAAAGTTGACGTAACATCGTGAAGCGAACAAAGGTTAACGGCTGGCGCATTCTGGCGGCGCATTACTTACCGGGTTGAGCCAGTACCAGAAGCAGCGTGCTACTACCGAAGGTCGTCTAGGATCCCAGTACTTACCTGGTCGTTCGTGGGGAAATGAGTGGCGATGGTGGGGCAGGGAAGATCACGATAAACACAATCCCACGTGTCGAACGTCAAAATAGTTCAGTTCTCTCATTCATAAAGGAATTTCACAGTCGTAACATTTCACATGTGACGTTTAAGAAAATATTCCGTTTAATTTTAAAAGTGTGTAATGTACACATGTCACTGGTTTGTAAAATTGTGGTCTTCATTTGTTAAGGCACAACCTGATGGCGTGGCATGTTTGAATGTCAGTCATGGAATGTTTTTTCCTCAGATTTTTCTCTGTCCATCTAACACAAGTGATTGGTACGTAAATTGAAGGTCGCTGATGCCCCTGGTTCTCCCTACTTTAATGTCAACCTCCCCTTTAACGTGGTAAACACCGGGTATTAAGGCTTTGACCGGGATGTTCTTTTGTTAAATCTTATGTGGTACCGCCTGATTCGACTTCTAATGGTTAAGTGAAGTGTTTTCTTCGCGGTACGGTCTGGATTCGTAAATATTATGAAGACGAGCTTCGGCTTCAAAGGGTTAACAAGCTGATTTTCGTAATGGTGAGGTGTAGTGTTTTCTTCGCGGTACGGACTGAATTCATAAATAATATTCAGACGATCTTCGGCTTCGAAGGGTTAAAGACGAGATTCCGACACCGAGTCATGACCGTGTAACTATTATAACCTTACTTTTATCTATCTCACACACAAACATAACATTTCTGGCATATTAAATTATTTCAAGATGTCTGACAGTATGGAGAAGATTCTGCTACCAAAATGTAGGTTATGTTCGATTTAAGGATAATTTTAATTTTGTGAGTTCTTTAAAAAGAAAACTCCCAAGTTTAGTCGACTGCAATTAACCATCCAACATCGTATCTTTCTGTCTTGTAGCAACTGTTTTAGAAGCAGTTTTTGCAGATTCTAACAATTGAGGCGTTTCTCGTGACAAATCTGTGATTGACAGCAGAATGTTGATTGATAGTAATCGTGTACTTTTTCATAGTCATAAAGCTGTTTATCGCTTGACAGTTTCATATGACGAGGTGGCCGAGTGGTTAAGGCGTTGGACTGCTAATCCAATGTGCTCTGCACGCGTGGGTTCGAATCCCATCCTCGTCGGGAATTTTTGTACTTTTCCGTTCTTATCCGTGTGTGGCATATCGGGCATGAACAGTTATTAAACTTCCAGAAGTCAGCAGCGGAGTGATCCTCAGATTTGTGTCAGTGGAGACGCCATTGCACAGAACAACATAAGTCACAAGAATAAAAGTTCTAGCAAAATCGAAGAAACTTTTTTTATGTTTCTTAGAATTAAAATATGGAGTAACGCTGTTTCTCTAACAAATGCTAGCAAGATAGGGAAATATAAAAAGATTTTGCTGAATCTGCTGTTAACAGCAAACACTGCAAAGATTCTCACTGCAGTGTGGTCATCGGTGTTGTCTATGCAATACAGTAATAAGGAACAAATCTCGTTGGGTGCTCTCTTCGCGTGCTTTTTATGAAACAGATACAAATGTGATTATTAATTTGGTAAATTCAAAATGGATTATGTGATAATGGCTTGTGTTTATCACGCGTCCGTCGCTAAAGGTACAATTTGGCTGCACGCGACAGAGACAAGCGACCGAGGCAAGCGACAGAGACGGGAGACGGACACATCGCAGCTTGTCGCCACACACTTTTGAGGTGACGACCGAGACATGCGGCAAAGTGTTTGTTTTCTTTGTTTTGTTGAGACATACGTGCACATATTCTGTGAAAAATGAGTACAAAAATGCTTCTAAAAAGGTTACTCGAAGAATAAGAAGAAGAAGATGATGTGTTGCTGTGTTATTTGTTGCGAAAGAAACAAAGAAAACCTACGAGTTCAATATTCAAAACCAGACGTGAAGAAGGATCTTTCTGTCTGTTAATAAAGAATCATTTATCATTTTCTGCTACTAATTCTACCAATTGCTCATCTTGGTCACCAGTAAATGTAATTTCTGCCATTATTTTACTCAACAACACACGTGCTGCCTGAGCCCGTCGCGAGACACTACTGGTCCGAGAGCGGTCTCCTGTGCTTTGTCTCTGTCGCCTGTCTTTGTCTCGCGCTCGTAATTGTACTTCATACGATTGTACAGAGAGCAGACAGGAAGCGACCAGTCTCGGTCTCGCAATTCTGTCGCCTGCCTCGGTCCCTTGTCTCTGTCGCGTGCAGCCAAATTGTACCTTTATGCATGAGAAGACGTCAAACACATCGAAATGCTGTTCGATTGATCGTCAGAATAACAAACCACATTCTTTTGTATTCTCCGTATTTGGTCCGCAGTGCTGTAGACGGGATACTGTAGTATTTGAGCGACTGTAGTCGGCTGGGTTCGTGTCGGTGGTCGGTCGATTCGACTTGCAACATTACGATAGCCGCGTATCTTAACTGCGTGGGCCGGCTTATGGGAGGGAACGTAAGATGCAACGCAGGCAATTCCATCAAAACGGGAAAACATGTGAGGGCGACGTGACAAAACGATACAAACTGATAGCAGCCTCCCGAAAGGTATTGCAAATATCCACATTAGTACTGTATTTATACTTATCAACTCCACACGGATGAGAACGGACACTTGCAAAAATTCACGACGAGGATGGGACTCGAACCCACGCGTGCAGAGCACATTGGATTAGCAGTCCAACGCCTTAACCACTCGGCCACCTCGTCATGTAATATATACGAGGGGTATATCGAATGATAAGTACATTTGAAGCCGATAATACGTAATCGATTCAGATGTCAATCAACATTCGACGCTGAACAAACTGAAGATATTATGCATCTAATTATTATTTGGATAATGTAGAAAAGCGGTTATGGTATATTTCAAGGTACTTTTTACTAGGCTACACTATAAAGCCTGATTTTAAGTTCGTAATTCCGTTTGTCACTCACAGATTCTGTTTACGGATTTCAATTTGGTTCTGAGGACAACTAACGGATATTTTCCTGAATGTTTGATTTTGAGCATAAATTTTGAAGCTCATTTTATCTAGTTTCTTCGATCCACGTTGTACTTCGTCTTCCTTGTGTCAAAATACGAGGTGCGATCGGAAAGTTTCAAGACTGTGTCAATAGCGGGCGAACCGGATGTAGTACGAGCTTCTGCCTTTAGGGGGTGCGGCCTACATTCATAGTGAATCAGTGTGCCAGCCGGCATCATCGAATTAGCATTTGTTTCTTAGTTACGGGCGTTTTGGTAGTGCATTACACCGACCCTCCTGCGATTTCGGAATGGCGTGTGCATCAAATTTTGCCAAAGACTCGCCAAAACGGCTACGGAAACCTATGAAATGCTAAAGCAAGCATTTGGGGAGTCCGCAATGGGTCGTGCACAAACTTTTGTGTGGCATTCACGTTTTAAAAATGGCCGAACCTCTGTCGATGATGACGAGCGTTCGGGACGACCATCTTCGAGCACAACGCCCGAAAATGTTACGAAGATTCGGCAGGCCATTCACGAAGATCGACGTCGTACCATCAACGACTTGTGCGACATTGTTGGAATAGGCTATGGGACCTGTCAGCTGATTCTAAAGGAAGAACTCCACATGCGACGCATCATGACAACGCGCCAGCGCCCACCGCCCTCAAAGTTCGGCAGTTTTTGGCCTCAAACACCATGGCCGTCATCCCGCACCCTCCTTATTCGCCGTGTGACTTCTTCCTCTTCCCAAAGATGAAAATTCAGCTAAAGGGAAGGAGATTTGAGACGATAGAAGAGATTCAGGCAGAATCGGAGATGGTGCTTGACAGGCTGACAAAGAAAGATTTCCAGGGATGCTTTCAGGCTTGGCAGCGGCGCTGGGATCGTTGTGTCCACTCCCAGGGGAACTACTTCGAGGGTGATGGATGAATTTAATACCTGAGATAAGTGTACGGGTTTTTATACGCGCAGTCTGGAAACTTTCCGATCGCACCTCGTATATTTTTGGAACAGATATAAAACACCAAATACTTTCTGCCCTCCTGTCCTGTCCCAATCTGCGCGGTGTTAACTTTTGCACTATCCAGCTACTTGAGTTTTCGTAAGCCCATTTATATTACGCAACTGAATTAAGGTCCGGGTAATGATGTTAAATCCTTCTGCGGACAGAAACGGCGCTGGACTGGATTTAAAGGTGATGATGAAACCTCGCAATATGAACAATAGGAGGTCAAATTGCGCAATTATTGTGGTAAGACCTCAATGTTGACATGACTTGTAGGCCAATAAGTGTCAATACATTATTATTATGTACCGGTCACGAACACAATATTGGCCTTAACTCCCCCCTTCCCCCAAACAGTACACGATCGATCTGCGAGTCCTGAACTGTTGTAAAACTGAATCATCCTTACAAGCTCTTTGAAGCCGAAGCTCGTTTCAGTCAAATCTAAGGCGGTTAACGCACTAATCAGTCATAAGTATAATCCCATAAGGCCCGAAGTCCCCTAAAAAACATTTACATGGCAACAGTTATGATAAGTACATTACAGACATTACCCACAAGATCCTAAATCCCTTAATAAGAAAATTGTCACCAACCAATATTTGTTTATTGTACAGAGAAGATTCAGACCGTACCTCAAAGAAAACACAACTGTTTGCCGTAAGAACTATTTGAAACAAATAAAAACTTTTGCGTGCACAAAAATCTAGAGTAACTGTTAATTAAACCGGATGATACATGCAGTAGCCACCGGTTTGGTGTAGTATTCTGATTCATTAGGCGATGTATTTGTTTTATTAAGAATTAACTGAAAAAAGGCTTCTTGAAATTAATTTCTTATTTATTTCTTTATTTCTTTTCATAAGATGGTATAGTTGCCTCATATTGTGAAGATATATATTTAATTAATTATTATTGTCCGTCTAATCACAATTTAAATTTAAAATTAAGATAATTAAAATATCATGTGATGTTCCTTATCGAAACATTCGATTTACATTTAGAACATCTTTTTCTTACGACATGTTTCGGTTCTTAAATGAACCATCTTCAGGTATATAAAAATTAAAATTATAATTTATATTTATAAAAAGTTGCATATAAGAAATTACGATTAAGTTTTAAGTTTATATAATTTTAATTTTTATATACCTGAAGATGGTTCATTTAAGAACCGAAACATGTCGTAAGAAAAAGATGTTCTAAATGTAAATCGAATGTTTCGATGAGGACCATCACATGATATTTTAATTATCTTAATTTTAAATTTAAATTGTGATTAGACGGACAAGAATAATTAATTAAATTTATTTCTTTTGTATATTCATTCATTGCCCGTTTCTCCCGTATTCCTCTCCCGTCCATTTCAACTTTGAAGAAACGTGAAAAATACACGTGTTAAGTAATGCTTTATTTTCAAGTTTTCCGTCACCAAAATTAGAAGTACATCTAAAAGTTGCCGAATGGTATCAGCGCTTGTAACATAGAATAATTTTGCCATTTAGCGTCATTAATGAGAATTTTCATGCCGCTGTGAAAGTTTTTCTCTCGGTCCACGCCCATTTAAAACTCTTCTGAGTGTAAATAATTAAAATTCAGACCAAGATTTCTCCTTGGTTTAAACATTAAAGATACTTGCATCCACCTCCCATACCAACACCCTATATCTCGAATACATCTTAATCTTACCCACTGTATGTTTTTCGATCATCATTGTGGCCACTTGCTAAGGGGTTTCCACATCAGAATTCTGAATATATTTCTTGTTGCCCACATCCACTCTGAATATACGCTTCATCGAAACCTTTTATATTTCACATCGTTAACTATATAACTTAATTTTTATATCTTATACTTGAGATGGTAAAGTTGCGTCATATTGTGATATAATAAATAATTGTTTAAATCTTGTCCGTCTAATCACAATAAACTCTTATTAAATATTAAAATATTACAATAATTAACATTTAAAATATTTAAAATATTAAATGATGTTCTTTATCGAAATA
>NW_019059702.1:300393-310842 GCF_000696155.1 Zootermopsis nevadensis | reverse complement strand
ATGTGGAACATAAAATGATATTTTAATTATCTTATTTGTAAATTTTAAATATAATTGTGATTAGACGGACAAAAACCGAATAATTAATTTAATATTTGATTAACAATATGACGCAATTATACTATCTTATAATTAAAACGCTTTATGTTATAATTTTACTTTTTGGGCGCTTAAGGTAATGTCGATCTGCGAGGTTACCCTAAGCGCCTAACGGAGTTATTTAACCGAGTATGAAAGAAAAATTTTAGAATAAGGCGTTGATGAGAATGAACAAAATTGAGCTGATGTTCGGGATTAAA
The DNA here is from genome assembly GCF_000696155.1 of Zootermopsis nevadensis. The sequence goes on along the minus strand of NW_019059702.1, from coordinate 310,543 downwards.
GCTCTGACCGTGATGAAAATATTTATACCCAGTGACATAATATATATTTCTGGAAACAGCGCATTCCGTTTTAACAATAGAAAGGCGTTTTCTAACTGTAATACTTGTCTTTTTGCAATTCCGCATTAGCCTTGATATTTACTTATAGAAGGCACAAATCGAGTTTTTCAAATCCGATTGAAGTCGGCTACATATAGTTAGAACTTGTTTTTGCATACGTTGTTAAATATTCGCTGGCATTTCAGATAAAAGTTGCACATCATAACGAGATCTATGTTTTACTACCTACAAGCCTGCCTGTTTTTCATCGGTTTCTTGCTGAGAAAAGCGAGCCGTGTAAAACAAGAGTCACGTTATATTTTATAATAGAAAAATTAATAAAATCGCTCAATATACATTTTAATATAGACACTCACTACCAAGTTTAATCGAAATCCGTTTAGTGGCTTTGGATATCTTCCTTGCTGACGGAGTAACACGACTCTCCTCCGTGTAAACAGGACTGGGAGTTTGTCCTGTTTGAGTTACAACTACAGAAAAATTAACTCTTAAGTTTGGAAATTCTCGTCAGCATCTTTTCTTAAAACACCCTCAAATTGTGTTCTTCCCAAAGGTTTAGATACCATTTTGTAGCTTAAATGCGTCAGATTATCTTCACCAGCTATCAGACGTAGGTTACTCCGCACAACACATATTGAAAATAAACGTCTGACTACAAACAAACAACTCATCATGAAAATAGAAAATCTACAAACAAACCACAAATCAATATAATACATTACATAAAAATATCTAATAATTTTAAAATATTATAAAATTGATATAAACCTGAAGATGAGGTCTTATCCATCGAAACATGTCGTTTATTTACGATAAAAAGCGCCAAAATATAATATTTTATACTACATAATGTTTTAATATTATATAATTTTAACAACATCATTTAATTACAACGTTTGTGTATAGACTGTGAAAATAAATATATATTTAGATACCATGTTTCATACCCATACAAAGGAACATGTAAAACTTCAGAGTTGTAGATAGAATTAGAAGTCTTGTGACACAGCTAGCTCGCGAATTTGTTTTGTATACAATTAGTTTCACCCTGACGTCTGTGGTATAATTTCCATATGAATGTTACACGTACGCCATAAATATTAGGCTATTTAACGAATAATCACCTTTGAAAGAGGTGTTTAACTATGGTACGGGCGTAATTTCATCCGTAGCCAACTTCGGAATTAACTTAATTCAGTGTCCAGCGCAATGACACTTTTACCAATAGTTCATTCTTGCATTCAGTATGATCTCTCTCTAAAACACGTGGTTCAGTACAGCGAAAACATTTCCTGTTTAAATACAAGTAGCATGGGGAGTTTTAAGAGTCACATGCTCTGTTTCTCCATTACGTTCTTATATTGGACACCAAAGATAAATCTTTCATTGCTAGAGTCTGATTCAAGTATAAACATCGAAATTAATGACACTGTTCAGCCTTTGAATCCCGAGGTGCATTTAAGTATCTAAAAATCCAGTACGTAGCTCAAGGAAAACTGGAGCGTCTCTTCAGGGTACTGGCGCCGCGTAGGCTGAGTCTGCAAGGCGCCGGTGCCTAGAAGGACGTCGTCATTCTCAATGCCGTGAAAATCTCAGATCTCTCGATGCATTCTTTTATGACAACAACTCTATGACGTCATCATACTCGTTCATATCTGAGTAGCCCTAAGAGAAGACCATGTTTCGGATGAAACAGAAAATGTTAACCGAGTTTTCTATATCTGTAAGCAAGGTTGTTATTAAGACGCCTCTGATAGGATTTTTTTTACAGTCGTGGTGCTAATTGTCTGCAACCCCCATTAACGATCTGGGCATGTCTCTGTCGGCGTCCTAATTATAATGTTGATTATACGAAATATGTTAAACGTCTGGGCTGAAACTCGTGTAAATAATATTTAAGAATTCAGTCCGCACCGCAGAGATAAATGTGTTAATGGTATTTAAGGAAATAATCGCTGTGTAAACTATGAATAATATGAAATTCATAAATAAAAAATGAGGTGTTATTTGTTGTTAAAGCATGTGATTAATACAGTTACAGCCATGCTTTAAAATGTTAATAAACACGTCGTTTGGAGAGCTGGATCTATTCCCATCTTCAAATGTTTGGTTGTCATTGTACTGGAAAAAGTCTTGAAAATTTTTATTCAAGACATTATCAGCTGCTGGGTTAGAATCCAGGCCGATTTGAATTTACATTTATTGGAACAGATTAGGAAGGAAACTGTCTTGGCATGACTTACGGTAATATACCGTCATTTGCCAGGACGAACTAACAAAAACCCTCCCTTTCGACGCCCTACAGTCTGAGACGCTGAAGGTATCATTAAATAAATCAATCAAATGAAGATTTCTGTCTTCTGGGTTGTTGCGCCGTGTAGACTGGTCGATGTTTACCAACGTTTCGGAGGTCATACTGCCTCCGTCATCAGGGCCATATTCATCGCCCTGATGGCGGAGGCAGTATGACCTCTGAAACGTTGGTTAACATAGACCAGACTACACAGCGCAACAACCCTGAAGACAGAAATCTTCATACTCATCGCCCTGATGACGGAGGCAGTATGACCTCTGAAACGTTGGTAAACATCGACCAGACTACACAGCGCAACAACCCAGAAGACAGAAATCTTCATACTCATCGCCCTGATGACGGAGGCAGTATGACCTCCGAAACGCTGGTAAACATCGACCAGACTACACAGCGCAACAACCCAGAAGATACAAATCAATCAAATGCTACTGGGCCTTGTAGAGCATCGGTGTAACCACGAAAAGAAGTTTGTTCAGACAGGCGAGTGGCACATACCTTAGTCTAGGCGCAGGTAATGAAGGCGGGCTGTATTTGATCGCCGTTTCGACAAGAATGGGCGTCAGCGGGAGTATGATGACCGTGTGGGTTGTCCCGGCGAGCCTAGCAGCACTGTCGTTCACCACGAACTGACCGTCTGTCTGAACCCACTGCCCCTCGATTATTTCAACAATATAATACGCTGATTTTTGCCTCTCTAAGTATACATTGCGAGTCGTAATGCGCATGTGCGTACCTCAACATACAAGTAACAATTTCTGTGTCTGTGTGTTGTGTTCCTAATCGTATTTGAGCTATTATTATTAGAGTCCTACGGAATGTAAAACTATTTTTGGTTTCCCTGGGGGTCAGGAAACGCCCAGTTACACTAGACAGCCCGCTGCTCTATTGAAGAGACGGCTGGTCTGCGGAATAGGTCACCACGAAACCCGCCACTGGACTGGACATCTGTTGTAAAATTATAGTCCAAACGATTTACTGATCTTTTCCAGCATTTTTTCATCGAGTTAAAAGCGTACATCGACTTTGAATGCCTGCTTCGTGTTTCTCCTACAATATATAATCATATAATAATAGCCAATGTCCGTCACGGTTGACTGAACGAGTGCGCCATTTTTGCCATGCGGAAAGTAATTAAGTTAAGTTCTGACGGTGGTAACTCTGGTAGAAAGAAATTCAAACGACGCTGTCGTATGGTATGGTAGGAATCTGGATTCAATTGGTGTCATGACATTTTAACACTTGATTTTAAAGAAATTTTATAAATTCTGGACTTTAAATATGATTTGAAAAGATAACGCTGCAATAAATTTGATTGCTTTTAACACAAAATGTATTTAAAAAAATGTACGAAACATAAAACCCGCAAACAGCAAAAATTAACAAGAACAAAAATCAGTATCAATTCAATAAAAATTTCCTTGGATATTATCCATCGTCTAGTAAATATAAAACGTAAAACGACGTTTCGGAGATGAGACTCTATCTCCGTCTTCAGGTTCCTACACAGTTGGGCCCACTAGATAGAGCTAATCCCTATCTCCGGACAAAGTAAAAAAAGTGAAAAGTGATAGAGTCCCATCTCCGAAACGTCGTTTTACGTTTTATATTTACTAGACGATGGATAATATCCAATAAAATTTTTTATTCAATTGACTCTTCACCATCGTCAAGAAGTTTTAGATTTGATAAAAAATCCGTGTGTTTTAGCCCTATAAATAATATTTAAGATTTCAGTCTTTCCTAAAAGAAAACATTTATCAGTTACAAAGTCTGTCAGGTCATTATCATTTATAGCGAGAATAATCCGAAACAAATATAAAATAAAAGAAGGAGTTATTGATTTTTGAATCAGATGGGACCTATAGTTACAACTGGGCTCCACAGGCTTAATTATCTACGTTGGTATGTCTGTTCCGGTTTGCGCTCGCTTGTTTACAGGGTAAGCCTGTTAGAGAAATCTGCAAATATAAACTGCCCAGTCACCTGTCACGGGGTATAAGCAAGGTCAGCCGATTAGTGAGACAGCCGACTATCATGAACTGTCTTCTGTCTTGACATCACTCCAGCTGCTTTCTTGTAAACTTCTAGTATTCTCAATCACGAGAACTAGACGGAGACGGGCGGTTGGCTTCACGCCCCGGCCTCTTTGCCGAGAATCAGGCCCCAGTCACTACAATAACTGAGAAATCCCTTCTCTTCTGTCACAGGCTGAATGCACACAAACTTGATTGTGAGAAGTATCTTTTTATGCGTTGAATAAGATTGAAATAAACCTTTTAAGGAAAATGGGAGTGTCCTGGAATGGTTGCAGTTTAATGAAGTCTTTTGCATTTCTGGCCGCGAAAACGACTCTGTGGGTAATCCCTAGAATACCTAGTAACTGAGCTAGTTCTTGGTTTTATTCAGTATCTCGATGTAGTTAATTCAGACAGGAAGCAACTGCCTCGTCTAAAATCTTTACTTAACATCTTCTAGTGACGTCGTCGTTGCACGTTTGGAAGAGAGGAGATAAATTATAACAGGAACCAGTCAACATCTGTAGATGTAGCTACTCCCCATAATGCAGTGGGGCCGGTTCTTCTAGTGTAACCAGGCCCTGAGCTGGCTCCTTTCCTACAGCCACGTGACTCGTAGTAGTGGATTCTGACAGAACCGCCCTGGCGGGCGGCGTAGCGGTAGAGCGGGGTAGTCCATCCTGCAGGTGGCGTGGATTCTCCGAGGGGAAGACGTGTCATTTTATATTAATTATTTCCTGTTACATTCTTCGCGAAGCTGTAACGCCGTCACCAAATTCCATGCTCAAGGCCACAGAAGTACTACGCCCCCCCCCTCCCTTTCCGCGCGGCTCTAAGTCACTGGTACAGCTTGCTGGTCTGCGAGTTTTGAGCTGTCTTCACTCGCCTGGGCTCCGTGACCTTGAATCATGCAATTTCGTGATGGCTACTATAACTGAATGTTTTTTCTTAGTACGTCGAATGCGATTATATTAGAGGCCTCTACATATTGATATTAAAAGTAAAGTAAAGTTTGTCCCACCCGCCCCCCCCCTCCCTTTCCGCGCGGCTCTAAGTCACTGGTACAGCTTGCTGGTCTGCGAGTTTTGAGCTGTCTTCACTCGCCTGGGCTCCGTGACCTTGAATCATGCAATTTCGTGATGGCTACTATAACTGAATGTTTTTTCTTAGTACGTCGAATGCGATTATATTAGAGGCCTCTACATATTGGCCCATTGTAGAGGAGGCTGGGTGGGCCCCAGAGCCAGTCTGGACGCAGAGGATAGAGGAAAAATCGAACCCCGGCCGTCCAGCCCGTAGCTAGTCACTATACTGACTATCCCAGCTCATCTACATATTGATATTGGTAATTAATTATATTAACAATATGGTCATACGAATTTGTGAAGTAAATTATTTAATGCAAGGTCGTGAAGTTTCATGTTAGACTTTAAAGGGAAGTGTTATAGTTTTTTTAGGAATTATAAATGGCAATATAATGATTGCCGAAATTTTTAAGGAATGATGATTAATTATTAATCCTTGTAATTGTTAACTTGCCATGTCGAATTTGCGTGATAAGGTATTGATAACAGCTCTATAACCAAGGTAAAAACATTGAAATATAAAATGTCTAATTCCTCAGAAACATAAAATGGACCATACTAAGACTGGATGTTTTTAACACTTTAAAGCCCTGTGGTAACTATATGTACCACCTGCTTTAACAAGAAGTATCTCAATTATTTTATTTGTGGGTTTATTATGATTCTCCCTGGAAACAACGATTAGCTTTTTAAATAGTAGAAATCAACTGATAGTTGTGGTAGTGAAGTTTTGTGTTTTGTTTGTCGGTACGGACTAAATTCTTAAAATATTATTCAAACTTTGGCTTCAAAGGGTTAATAATCCAAAGTGCTCGATGTTTATACCGAGAACATATGTTAATATCGCGTTACTTTGTCCGCTTCGGAAGAACTCTAACCACCTGTACAGCATATTTGAAGTTATTGAAGCGTTGGGTCACGTGACAACCCTGAGCCCATTCGAAACCTCGGCTGAGTTCTCTCAAAACGTTGCATAATTCGGGATTTTCCATTCAGCTGATTATACAGCATTACGAACATTATCGGAGCTAGTCACATCACAGAACGTTGCTGTCCAAAACAGTTAAGTACGTAACCTGGCACCAGAATTGGTTAGAATATAACACAGCGTTTTAGTAATATCCGCTGATCTTTCAAGCGTCATAATGTCGTTGCAGATATGTATTTGGGTGATACCTAGTAGAAATTGGTTACTCTTTCTAAGGCGTCTCCTGGTTTATCCTCGATTACTCCAAATGAATTTCGGGATATTATCTTGAAATCTTGCAATGATCGCCTCGTTCAAAATCCATATCTGCTCATTTCCCATCATTATATTTTCATGATATTCGACGTATGCAGTTGAAACAGTGTTGTTAAAGTGCCAAAGACAGAGTGAATGTTGATATACGATACTTATTTTATCGCTAAAACTGACACGAAATGAAAATCTGCGTCTTTTATGGAATCAAAAAGGACTTTTCCGTGTTCCCGTTAGCCCGCCACGGGTCTGTGTTCTGAGTCAGATGATTCTTGGCCACTCCCTCCCACCCGATATCTGTAAAGATCCATTTTAGTGCGTTTTTTTTAAATCTACGTCTAGTTCTTGCAAGCAGTCTTTTTCCTTTAGGATTTCTGGCCAAAATATATTGTGTGCATTGCCGTAGGCCGTGAATATGAGTACCAGCGGAATAAGGGATAACATTAATCAGATTAGCCGATGCGGACCAAGTTTTTAACCGGCTTTATCCAGTATGCTGTACATCTCGCCTCGCATCGAGATTCACGTACTAGCCACGTGGACAAACACGACGGTCCCGTGTTCTTAATTTAACCGAGAATTACACTTTCGTAATTCGTATTCTTTGTTGCCACTCCAATTGGCAGCCAAGCGCTGATAAACCATCGCCAACTTTAGAAATCATATCACAACTTTCAGGCGATGGATTTTATAACAGGCGAAGATTTTATAGAAATAGGTCAGCCCGGTTCTTCATCAGCTTTGTTAATCTCAAGATTCTGATTCCAGCGTCTCGTTGCTTTTCGTGTTACGTTTCGCCCAGTAGGTTTATAATTCCGTGTACGTCCTTGTACCTGCATGGATATGAAGGACGTCTGCCCGGCAGAGATGATTACGTATCCTTCCATCCTTTACTCGGACTGGGACCTGTTCACATACGTTCTTGGCAGATGATCCAGAAGTGGTTTGCCATTGCCTTCTTAATTAATTATTCTTGTCCGTCTATTCACAATTTAAAATTAAGATAATTAAAATATCATGTGATGTTCCTTATCGAAACATGTCGTAAGAAAAAGATGTTCTAACTGTAAATCGAATGTTTCGATAAGGAACATCACATGATATTTTAATTATCTTAATTTTAAATTGTGAATAGACGGACAAGAATAATTAATTAAATTATTAGGGAGATCAAATCAAAGGAAAATGGGGTAAGGTGGGACATATGAAATTCATGGGAAAATATGATAAATGCAATTTAAATTTTAGTCGGAAAGCCTGAAAAGAAGATATCCCTTGGAGACAAGGGTGTACATTTGATTAAGATGGATGCTGTAGAAACAGGGTGTGAAGTATGAACTGGATTTATCTGCTTAAGGGCAAAGTCTTGTGATGGGTTCTTGCTAACACGGGAATAAATATTCATGTTATATAAAAGATGAAAAATCTCTTGAACTGCTAAGCCACTGTTGCCTTTGCTGCATAGAGTTTGTATATTTTTTTGGTTGGTAATAAGTAGATTGAGACTAGTGAAAGTGGGAACACAAGGAGAACCATTCATTTTTCAGTCAAAGAGTCGTCTCCTGACGTCAGGACTCTCAGCAACCAATCAGTGTTCCTCCGTCGCGGTTCGAACCCGGAATGCAGACTTGGTGGCGCCAATGCGCCCAAATCGACCCGCATTGGCTCACGGTAGTGACGTCAGAGAAGAATTGAGGAAAAATTCCGGGGAAGGGGTTGTAGGTTATGAGACGACTGTCGGGGGCCGCCTTCGGTTTAAATTGTTCTGCGTCATGACCGTGTTTTGTTTCTGTTGAAACGTTTTAAGACGATGCAGGTTGCAGCTCAGTCCGCCAAAATGACAGCCACTGTTCTTACAATTCTTGAGAGATGTAAATAAATAGGGGAAAGTAAAGGCTAGAATCTAGGGGTGACCAGCCCGCGGGCCGCATGTGGCCCGCCTTGATCATTTTTCCGGCCCGCGAGATTCATCACACTTTTACAAAATATATTTATTTTATAATGGCCAAAGTAGTGAAAACCAATGTATTAAAAAAAATACATTATTTGTGCATCCATATATTCAAAAATTATCTGTCGAAATTATGAGAAAAAATTAACTTTGATTTTAAAATAATATTCTTGCGAATATATAGTGTATCTAAATCTAATGTGGGGATATATAATTTTATATGTGGCCCCGCGGAGTTATGATGCATTTCCAAAGTGGCCCGAAAGATCATTTGGGTTGGCCACCCCTGGGCTAAATAAATAGATAGAACAAATGACACAAAGATGAACGGAAATAAGGAACAGACACAAATGGATTAGGCGTAATTGAATAAGCAGATGAACGTCGGGGGTAAAAATTAATCCCATCTGGTGAATCCTACCACCGTCTTAAAATTAATTCTAAATGGAAGGAGAAGACGAATTTGGAGAATAAATAATAAAGACAAAGCCGACGCAATGAAGAGTTAAGAATATTAATAAGAAGACTGTATATTGATAGAAAGGTCGTGTTGAAGTCTTCGTGCCGAGCGCTAGAAATCTGGGGGTTTGTCCTTTCACATCGAAAGAAACGAGGAAGTAAGACTCCACCTTGAGCAGCAACGCATTCGCTGAAGAGATAGCCGTGAGGCCCGAGTCAGACCTTCAACGCCTTGTGGCTGCACCAGATTGCTTTTTGTTTGCCCAGGGCTACCAACCTTCCGATATGATGAAGTGCAATGTGTTATATTGCATCTGAAATATGGGTCACAATACTAAATAACATCAGCAAACTACACGCTACAAGGGTGATACTCGTATATCTACAATGAAGAAAGTATAAACGGATAACATCTGTTCTCCTTAAATACGTAAATAACATTGATTGTGAACAAAACTGTATGACGTAGGTACAGCCAACAACTTCTTCTGTAATTCAAGGTTAATCTGTGATCATGTCCCGGCTTAAATGCACAATTTAACGTAAATCACTTAATGTAATTTACAATGTAGACCTATAAGACGAGACCGTGCCACGGTGGTCTAGCGGTTAGAACGCTGGCCTTGTAATCCTGGGGTCTCGGGTTCGAATTTATAACTTATGTTGGGCAAGGCCGTGGTCTAGGCAACACGGAGTTTTCCTCCGTGGCATCCCAACAATTACTCCATTCACACACAGAAGAAGGCAATGGCAAACCACTTCGGGATCATCTGCCAAGAACGTATATGAACAAGTCCCAGTCCGAGAAAAGGATGGAAGGAGCCTGTTCATATGGACCTGTCGTCAGACAGAACACTAAAAATAAAAATAAAAAAATTTCAGGACACTTGCTGTTGTAAAAATACCACACCAAGTTTTACCATCGACACAAGTATACAGTTAAAAACAAATGTACAGTAGTCGGTACCCAACCGTGCGTTTCGCCAACGTCATACCTTGGGGGGGGGGGGGGGGGGAGGGGGAACA
>NW_019059702.1:254465-271882 GCF_000696155.1 Zootermopsis nevadensis | reverse complement strand
TTCTCGGACTGGGGCCTGTTCATATACGTTCTTGGCAGATGATCCGGAAGTGGTTTGCCATTGCCTTCTTCTGTGTGTGAATGGGGTAATTGTTGGGATGCCACGGAGGAAAACTCCGTGTTGCCTAGACCACGGCCTTGCCCAACACAAGTTATAAATTCGGGCACCGCCGGGAATCGAACCCACTGCAGCGAGTCTTCATTTTCCGTATCATTTGTCATAATAATAATAATAATAATAATCCGTGGCGTAACAGCTCCAGAGAGCCAAAACCGACTAGCTGGCTGCTGGCTAAATAAATAAATGATGGCTTCTTTTAGAATACGGACGGGAGGTAGGGAGGTTATATGACGTGCTCTGCTCAGTACTGCTCGCCCAAAACAACGTCTCTTCATTGTACGCCCAGCATGAGGAGAACGTACACTTAGCAATGGAGCGAACACTGCCGCGCAGAATGGTTTTTGATTCGTGAATACCTGCTTTGACTTTTCGTTACACAGAACGCTGTAATGTAGTGTAGACTCCAAGTAATCCTTGCAATGGGGAAAACCTCGTAGAAGGAAGTCGCTTAAAAGATTTAAAATGTGGGATCGAGGTCATTAGTGGAGCGGATGTTGTGTGTTCTGTTGTAGCGACTGTTGCTGGTGATTTTATGAATTCCCCAAGGCAACTTTACCGTTTGTTCGAGCGATAACAGAGACATTGAGGGATTTCAGTGCAAAATATGAAAGTTGAGATTGTACGTAATATGCATGATGTAATCAAGTGCTTTAATCAGAAATCACGAAGGCAACCAAACTGGCCATTCGATATGTATTTATTCTGACGTCAGGTTTATTAAGAAATTTTCCTACAACTGTTTAAATTCATATGAGGTTCATTAAGATCACAGACTCCTTGTTCGGTGGCATTTCCCCTTCATTACTCGACTCTGATTGGTCCATTCTCTTAGCCTGCAATTTTCTGATCCTATATATGTATATTATCCACTACCGCAATGTCAGCCCTGAAGATGGAGGCAGTATGTTTCTTCGAAACGTCGGTATGTATCTACGAATCTATGTCAGTACCTTTAGTAAACTTTTTATGTGCAAGTATACCTCTGTTAAATTCAGTCGTGTTTAGTAACAAAAGTAACACGTTCGACCATGGTCTTACTCCGGTTCATTGGAAAATGAACAGGAACATACTGGACACGATTTAAAGCTTCAGTGAGAAATATCTCTGTCTTTACGTAAGGAATTCTTCACTTATGTGGTCAGCGTGAATTTGTTTATTAATGTAATGTCTACAAGCAGTTGCAGACAGATTGTCTCCAGGCACGTCCTTGGTTAGTAGGGCAGTGCTGAAGAGTTCTGGAATCGCAGTGATACAGTTGCATGAATGGACCAGGCTCAAGCTAGATGCAAAGATTCTAATCTTCGACCTTAGGGTACAGTTTCATTCACCTGTTATAGACTAAGAAGAGACTTTATTCGGAATTATTAAGGAGTTGTTTACGCTTTGTCGTCAGCTAGTATCACCTTAAGGGACCGTGTATGAATGACTGTCTGTCTGTCTATCCATCCATCTATCTATCTATCTATCTATCTATCTCTATCTATCTATCTATCGATCTATCTATCTATCTATCTATCTATCTCTATCTATCTATCTATCGATCTATCTATCTATCTATCTATCTATCTCTATCTATCTATCTATCGATCTATCTATCTATCTATCTATCTATCTCTATCTATCTATCTATCGATCTATCTATCTATCTATCTATCTATCTCTATCTATCTATCTATCGATCTATCTATCTATCTATCTATCTATCTCTATCTATCTATCTATCGATCTATCTATCTATCTATCTATCTATCTCTATCTATCTATCTATCGATCTATCTATCTATCTATCTATCTATCTCTATCTATCTATCTATCGATCTATCTATCTATCTATCTATCTATCTCTATCTATCTATCTATCGATCTATCTATCTATCTATCTATCTATCTCTATCTATCTATCTATCGATCTATCTATCTATCTATCTATCTATCTCTATCTATCTATCTATCGATCTATCTATCTATCTATCTATCTATCTCTATCTATCTATCTATCGATCTATCTATCTATCTATCTATCTATCTCTATCTATCTATCTATCGATCTATCTATCTATCTATCTATCTATCTCTATCTATCTATCTATCGATCTATCTATCTATCTATCTATCTATCTCTATCTATCTATCTATCGATCTATCTATCTATCTATCTATCTATCTCTATCTATCTATCTATCGATCTATCTATCTATCTATCTATCTATCTCTATCTATCTATCTATCGATCTATCTATCTATCTATCTATCTATCTCTATCTATCTATCTATCGATCTATCTATCTATCTATCTATCTATCTCTATCTATCTATCTATCGATCTATCTATCTATCTATCTATCTATCTCTATCTATCTATCTATCGATCTATCTATCTATCTATCTATCTATCTCTATCTATCTATCTATCGATCTATCTATCTATCTATCTATCTATCTCTATCTATCTATCTATCGATCTATCTATCTATCTATCTATCTATCTCTATCTATCTATCTATCGATCTATCTATCTATCTATCTATCTATCTCTATCTATCTATCTATCGATCTATCTATCTATCTATCTATCTATCTCTATCTATCTATCTATCGATCTATCTATCTATCTATCTATCTATCTCTATCTATCTATCTATCGATCTATCTATCTATCTATCTATCTATCTCTATCTATCTATCTATCGATCTATCTATCTATCTATCTATCTATCTCTATCTATCTATCTATCGATCTATCTATCTATCTATCTATCTATCTCTATCTATCTATCTATCGATCTATCTATCTATCTATCTATCTATCTCTATCTATCTATCTATCGATCTATCTATCTATCTATCTATCTATCTCTATCTATCTATCTATCGATCTATCTATCTATCTATCTATCTATCTCTATCTATCTATCTATCGATCTATCTATCTATCTATCTATCTATCTCTATCTATCTATCTATCGATCTATCTATCTATCTATCTATCTATCTCTATCTATCTATCTATCGATCTATCTATCTATCTATCTATCTATCTCTATCTATCTATCTATCGATCTATCTATCTATCTATCTATCTATCTCTATCTATCTATCTATCGATCTATCTATCTATCTATCTATCTATCTCTATCTATCTATCTATCGATCTATCTATCTATCTATCTATCTATCTCTATCTATCTATCTATCGATCTATCTATCTATCTATCTATCTATCTCTATCTATCTATCTATCGATCTATCTATCTATCTATCTATCTATCTCTATCTATCTATCTATCGATCTATCTATCTATCTATCTATCTATCTCTATCTATCTATCTATCGATCTATCTATCTATCTATCTATCTATCTCTATCTATCTATCTATCGATCTATCTATCTATCTATCTATCTATCTCTATCTATCTATCTATCGATCTATCTATCTATCTATCTATCTATCTCTATCTATCTATCTATCGATCTATCTATCTATCTATCTATCTATCTCTATCTATCTATCTATCGATCTATCTATCTATCTATCTATCTATCTCTATCTATCTATCTATCGATCTATCTATCTATCTATCTATCTATCTCTATCTATCTATCTATCGATCTATCTATCTATCTATCTATCTATCTCTATCTATCTATCTATCGATCTATCTATCTATCTATCTATCTATCTCTATCTATCTATCTATCGATCTATCTATCTATCTATCTATCTATCTCTATCTATCTATCTATCGATCTATCTATCTATCTATCTATCTATCTCTATCTATCTATCTATCGATCTATCTATCTATCTATCTATCTATCTCTATCTATCTATCTATCGATCTATCTATCTATCTATCTATCTATCTCTATCTATCTATCTATCGATCTATCTATCTATCTATCTATCTATCTCTATCTATCTATCTATCGATCTATCTATCTATCTATCTATCTATCTCTATCTATCTATCTATCGATCTATCTATCTATCTATCTATCTATCTCTATCTATCTATCTATCGATCTATCTATCTATCTATCTATCTATCTCTATCTATCTATCTATCGATCTATCTATCTATCTATCTATCTATCTCTATCTATCTATCTATCGATCTATCTATCTATCTATCTATCTATCTCTATCTATCTATCTATCGATCTATCTATCTATCTATCTATCTATCTCTATCTATCTATCTATCGATCTATCTATCTATCTATCTATCTATCTCTATCTATCTATCTATCGATCTATCTATCTATCTATCTATCTATCGTGGTTTTCTCCAGGGGTAAACAACCTGCATGATCAGGGACTTTTTTGTGCAACAATTGGAAGCAGTTCAGTTATTGGGAAACATTGGGAACCGATGTAATTGTCTGAACCAATTTTTGCACAACAGTGACCTCAGATCACAGCGCAGCTGTGATCTAAGGTCACCGTTGAACAGCAATGAACTTGTGTCACATTAGTGCAACAGCATGATTTGACATGAATAACACCTTTAGGATACAAGTGTTCATCTGTCGGGGTCCAGAGACGGTCTGAGTTTTCGAGGTTCTGAGACAAACTCTTGTTTCCGGAGACTGACTCAAAAGTAGAGGGGGACCAATGCTACTCGAGGTAATTTACACAATTATCACCTACAACACTTATAATTCATGCGTAAGCGAAGAGACTTTTCATTCATTCTGTAAACTGTAATTCTCATGTGAGTCCGCGTCCACGTGTTGGCTTGCGGTCTCACACGAGTTGCCTGCTACGTCATGGAAAATCACGGCTGACCCCGTAGCATTCTGTAAAACAGCTTTCTTTTTGTTTGACAAGTTTAGCGACACGACACAGCATCTCTGGCTTTCCTCTGAGGCAGGCGTACCAACTGCCTAGGCTCTTTCAAGTTATACGTCTCAAGTCAAGAATTCATAACTATCATTGGCAAGACATAAAAATACGCTTCTAAAATTACGCATTTTTATTGTTTTTTTATTATAATTTATGTTCCTTACTTCGCTCGTTCTGATTAGCTGTGAAATTTTTTCCTTTGTATTATGATTCGATTTTATAGGTTATTCATCTTCAGAGATAAGTAGGTGAGGATCTGGAAGGAGGTGATCTTAACCTGTTTCAGGATTCAATCTTGGGATTCGCCTGGAGAAAATGCTAAAATTCATGAAAAAACTTACTCTTCGAAGTCGATATTTGAAATGTGACGCTCTGTGTAGATGGCTCAGTCAGTCTTGTGGGTTTGCGTAAAAGTTCGTATGATTGGAAGCAGATCTAAAGTGGTGGTACACACGTTTTTGCCCCCTTAAAATAGACTCAAAGAGAAGCTTTGTTGAAGGAGGAACGCAGTTTATGTTGTGTAATAAAGTATCATTTCTTTCCTTCTTGGTTTTCTGAAATAAAACCACTGAACATAAATTTGGCTCTCATCACCATGTATTATTTTGCCAACGTTTCAAAGGTGTTTGCTGCCTCCAGCATCAAGGTGATCATGATGGAGGCAGCAGGGACCTCTGAAACGTCAGTAAACTTCTTCCAGAAAACGCGGTGATTCAACCCAGAAGACAGCAACCTTCATATTCGCCGCCACGAGATCCTGATTCGTCATTATTGGTCACAGTCCATAATTTAAACTCGTTCTGTCATTCGACATATCGATAAAGAGTCGTGCAACAAACAACCGTCTTTGCAGTTTAAACGAACGTCAACAGTGTGGATGGAGTACGCTGTTGGTTGTCTGTCGGCTTAGCCGCGACTACTACCTGTCTATTAATACGCAACTCTCGCGGCCCTATTATTTTCGCTCCTTCTGGCAGCTTCCGAGGGTCAAATAGGAATGTCTAGGCTAAAATAAACACTCTTGCACTGTGGCGATACTACGCTTGTAGCGTGGTCTGTCTCGCGTCTGCGCACTGGAGGAGGCGTGCTTATAAATGAAGTAAATCTTTGTATTAGAAATCTCTCGCTAAAACTTGTTGAGAATCTGAGAGAGGCAAGAAATGAGGCGAGATCAGACAGGAACTACAGTGAAAATAAATAGAAATTAAAGTGGCTGGCTGCGTGCTAGGCGAACGGCGTTCTTGCCTGCCAAATCCAGATGACCGAACCTGCTATTGGTCGCCAAGAGGGAGACCTCCGGAGCTTAAGCGGCCAGAGCATGAAGCTGGGCACTACTTGATCTGGTGCCGAACAAATGAGGGCTGGCAAGAGTTATGAAAAGAAATGAGATTTCAGGTTCTCACGGCGGCGTATATGAAGAATGCTGTCTTCGGGGTTGTTGTAGAATTTTGCCGAGGTTTCAAAGACGGAGGCAGCAAGACCTCTGAAACGTCGGTAAAGTACAACAGCCCAGGTGACTGTTATTTCCGTCTGCATTCAGAAACAAGCAGGAGATGTAACGCGGAACGCACGATCTGCAAATGATTGCCTTCTGGATTGTAACGCCCTGTGGGCTTGAGAGTAGACGCCGATGATTGTGAGGAATATACTGCTGTCATCTTCAGGGTTGAAATGCAGATGGATGTAGTATATTCCTTCGAAGCGCTGATATCTACCTATCAGTCCACTCATAAGAACAAGTTCGATGTTTTCAATGGCATAAGTTCTGTTATGTGGATATCTTAAAATCTTTAAGCTACAAAGAAAGAATATGCAAATTCTGTTAATATTTGTGCATTGTGTTGTCTCTTGTAATAGGCTATACGCGTACAACATAACATTGTTTACTCTACTAAGATGTATTAGGACAGTACAGCGCTGTGTGTTTCTTTCATTCGAAAAATGTTTCAAACTTGCAGAGTTTCTGACTTATTTTATCTGGCTTTGCGCCCGTTGTCGCCATAAAAGAACCCACAGCGTCCGTGTTAATAGTGTTTAAAGACGTTTCTCGTTGTATCGTCGTGACCTTCATACCGAATTGCTTGAACAAACGTTATCAGCACGTTATGGGTGAAACGTGTTCAACCGTCCTTGAAGAAAACAGGTCTTCTTCTGATTGTGTTCTGTCTGACGACAGGTCCATATGGACAGGATCCTTCCATCCTTTTCTCGGACTGGGACCTGTTCATATACGTTCTTGGCAGATGATCCAGATTTTTTTTTATTTGTAGTGTTCTGTCTGATGACAGGTCCATATGAACAGGATCCTTCCATATTTTTCTTGGCAGATGATCCAGAAGTGGTTTGCCATTGCCTTCTTCTGTGTGTGAATGGAGTAATTGTTGGGATGCCACGGAGAAACCGGGGAAGCCCCCGGATACCACCCAGAAAATACGTCTTCACTGTCGCCATAACCTTAAATCTTAAACAGGTCTTGTGTTTCGGCTGGAGTTTATTTTGACGCAAATAACCTACATTTGTTGCACTTTTGTACCTTTATTTGTGAATGCATTTTTGCGTTTCTTTAACGTTAGAAAAGAGGCCAGCACTTTTTAAAACGCGTATGCTCCATTTTTACTCCCTGCCAAATGTTTAGCTGATTACATATTCGGGAACATTTAACCCAGTCACGCTTTATATAATTATTATGATGGTTGACGCAGTTCTATCGGCTCGGTTTATGTTTCCTTTGCCCTTTACTCTCAGCTTTATTGGAAGCTGTCCCATTTGCAAAAATGAAGTGTAGAAATGCCTGCAGTGACGCCAAGTACACGAACACAAAATGACAGTTAAAATCTGAGGCGTGTTTCATAGGCTGCGACTTATTTTCCTCCAGACTATTCATTCTGAATGTGTACGGTTAGTAAAATATAAATTAGTCCAATAATTGTAAAGAGGTCCGGAAGGAAGGGTGGTACTCTTCAGTTAACAAAGGACAATCGGTAAAAGTTTGGACACGGCCTTGAACGACGCGCACATAACACATTTTCAGTTTCAGAGGACTCAAGGTCACGCGTTTCATTACAACCAGAACTACTTCAGTGGTGCAAAATGTGCGTTGTCTATCTATAGACGTCACAAATAGACAACAATATTGCAGTGTTGTAAAACTGATCACCCGGAGTAGGAAATTATTTAATATATTTTAATAAAATCAAAATACGACCGCCACGGTGGTCTAGCGGTCAGAACGCTATCCTTGTTATCCTGGGGTCTCGGGTTCGATTCCCGGCGGTGCCCGAATTTATAACTTGTGTTGTGCAAGGCCGTGGTCTCGGCAACACGGAGTTTTCCTCCGTGGCATCGCAACAATTACTCCATTCACACACAGACGAAGGCAATGGCAAACCACTTCTGGATCATCTGCCAAGAACGTATATGAACAGGTCCCAGTCCGAGAAAAGGATGGAAGGATCCTGTTCATATGGACCTGTCGTCAGACAGAACACCACAAATAAATAAAATAAATATATACGTAATTTTGAGTGGTACAGATTCAGAATATATTGAATGAACAGTCGACATAACTTTTAAAACTTGGTAAATATTTAAGAAGTCAAATCGATCTAAATGTGTTCAGTATAATCATCTGTAACCAATACTCATAACTGATATCTGGTTTAGGATGTGATGTTCAGCAGAGAATGCCTACATCTGTTGCTGGTTATCTGATCACAATGCCTCAGACCTGTAACTCATAACTTTCAGTTGTAATTAACGAAATCTCGGAATTACTTTATAGATAATTACGGTTTTATCTGACACGTTAATCAGTTTTATTACGGATAATCCACGTAATCTTTTCAACAGTGCGATTATGCTTGATGCTTGAGATAAGAAGAAACTGGATCATTCAGACAATCTTAGCGAGAAATTCCCTGGCCAAGCGATAAGGTATAATTTAATAACTGCTTACTAAGGGTTCTCAATCTTCAGAGTACAATGGTTAGTACTCCTACATTATTTTATCCTCTTTGAATCTCGATCGAAATACAGGTTAGAGTGTTTTAAGGCTTTTCGTGATTTTCCTCGTTTCCTCAAGGCAAATGCTGACACGGTATTTTGAAAAATAAAGTAAGAGGTAAGCTTAAAACTTGCGTTAATAAAAATAAGGCACACGTGTGCCGTTATTGACGGTCTGACTTAAGTAACGCTAAGTCCAATGTTTCAGAGGTTCATGAAGGAACTGTGAAAAACTGATCGCAGGTCCAAAATTTGAACTCGGGACATCCTGAATGTTAAGAAGGCGTTCTAACCATTCAGGCGTGATTTCGGTGTAAATATATCTTTCTTCAAAACTGCCTTGGGTTTGCCTGGTTTCAATACTTCACAAAAAAGAAAGAAAATTATCAAGGCCCTCTGCAGACCAGTCTTAACATTATTATTAATGAGGGCTGGTTGCCTTTTCATCGCTGAGAGTTTGCGGAGATAAATAGCAGGTTTCAAGGCAGTCGACTATCCCCTGCGATAAATACTCATAAGTTCTTCTACACTGAAAATTACCAAACTACCGCGCTGGAGTGAGAGTGTTGTTCCGCTCTGGGCAATGTTGGTATTACAGTTACCTGCACTGTGTCTTGCAGAAAACTGGATGTTGTACTTCCTCGTATTATTATTTCAAATAAAAACTTACCTGAAGCAAATTTAACTTGAAGATTGCTAAGATATTGTAAATGCGTCATATTGTGATTATATATTATTAAAAATATTTATTAAAAACTTTTGCCGTCAATCACAAATATAATATTGTTAAAAGATTAAAACATGTAATAAGTTTAAACTACATAACACCCGTTGATGGCTAAATTATAGCCGTCGTGTAGTCTGGTAGAGGTTTACCGAATTTTCGGAGGTCCTTGCTGTTACGTAACTAACAAGATCGATCAGTGGCTTTCGAATTCAGCAATACCCAAAAACCAAGACAGGCAAAGGATTGCGTCACAGAGGAAGGAGATGGCCCGAACAAATTTTGGAGCTGGAATATGTTTAGGCTTAAACCACTCTGTTCTAAAAAAAAAAATTCTGTATTCAGATTGCGGGACAATGCCTAAACCTTCAAAATTTTAAAAAAATTCTCTGTGCCAACGGCAAGGATTTTTAAGGTTGTAAACGAAGTTCCGACCCCGACCTGTTGGTTCAAGTACTTCTTCTGCTCATGTGCACTCGTAATATTGTTGTACAGAGGAGACGTGCTCGATCGCTGATACTGGAAGTGTTGTTTGTGACATAATGCGGCCAAGGCTTCGTATTGTTGAGTCTATGTGGAACTATCACTGACTGTAGGTTAGCCTTTCGACGACCAAGACATCAAGGTATACAGATTGGCCCATGAGAACACCGTGTTTGTCTTCTTGGGATTGGAACACAGTACCTCAAGTGAGGTCTTACCCGGTGTAGTCTATGTGCAGGGCGTTGCCCCAGGGTTCCTAATGGACGGGTCCATAGATACCTTTGCAAGGCCCTGTCTACAGGTAGAAGTTTGCTTATATTTCAAATCTCAGGGCCCTGATAATGAAGGCAGCAAGCGCCTCTGAAACGTCGGTAAATTTTTGCCGGACTATACGACTAAACAACCCAGAAAACTGAAATTTTCACAAAATCGAAGACTATAGATTTGATTTTTACAGAATGGTTCATTAGAAACTGACAGTTTTGTTTCTTGGGAACAGTTAAGTTAATTACTGTGTAAATATTAGATATATATATATATATAAGAATCAACAAAATGGTTGTACTGATTAATATTTTAAGAGAACCGAAATTAATTTTACATTAACCAATAATCTGCCATTATTTTCAGTCCGCAAAATTTGGTATTTTGCTTTTCACAAATTAAATATTCGGTGGAATTCTTTATACAGCTAGCTGCGAATCCTTTGGACGTTTTATTAAACTCTTTATTACCTTCTGAAGGATAATTATCTATCGCCAAAATAATAATTTATTACACCTCGTTAAATAGTCTGTTTGAATAGGTTTCAGCATAAATGTCCATGATAAGATAAGACGTAAGAATTCTGATGCAAGCTTAGGACGGTCTGTTTGATAATGAGTTTTTTGTCATTGTTCCTGAAGAATTATGTCATTCATTCATACGTAATAATCCATATGATGTTTCGCGCCAGTTCAGAACCAGGTGGGCGACGACTGGACTGGTACTTGGTGTCGCAGTGACCTAGACTTTGTAACATTTGAGTTCACACGTCGGCGAGTATGAAGATGGCTGTCTTCTGGGTGTTGCACCTGTAGGTAGAATTTTACCGACATTTCAGAGGTCCTTGCGTACTGCGTTGAGACAGGAACAAGAAATCACCTGGATGTAGTTTGCACCTCTGAAACGTCGATTAATTTATTCCGTATTGCACGGCGTAACATCATAGAAAATAGTCATCATACTTGTCGCCTTGAGAACCCGAAATTTCTCAGAAAATGTTTTATTTATCAGAGGCGTCTGTCTACTTCAACTCTTAGCCCACCCAGCCTTTAGATCGCAGGAAGTCTAATTCCAACTGATACCCAAACCGGGGGTTCTTAGAGGTATTAAAAATCCCAATTTGAAGTCCCGTGTATGACCAAATCAGTTTATCAGGAGTGTACAAAATACGGCCTGCAAAAACATTAATTTCTAACCTCAGCGATGTTGTTATACTTTCGATAATTACTTTCTCATAATTAATGTT
The DNA here is from genome assembly GCF_000696155.1 of Zootermopsis nevadensis. The sequence continues at coordinate 260,195 of NW_019059702.1, read as the reverse complement.
AGTTGAAAATTTTAGTAATATCTAGTAGGTCGCATCGATATTTTGGGTCCGTTTTTATTATTATTTTCGCATATTGTATCTACAGATGAGGATCAGTACATCAAATAACGTCCATTAATATCTTATTTAACGCCTGTCATCACATTTTGAGAACACTAATCTAATTAGTCTCTGACACTTTGTTTGTTAATTAGTAATATTTTTGTCCCTTGGTAATTTTTAAAAAAAAGATTCTTTGTTTAGTGTGAATAAATGTATCGATAACGACCTGACACTAAAAAATCAAAAGCAGTATACAGAACAATAATCTTGCCTGCTGTTTTGTATGGGTGCGAAACATGGTCTCTCCCTCAGAGGGAGGAACACAGATTGCAGGTGTTTGAGAATCGGGTGTTGGGGAGGATATTTGGGCCTAAGAGGGAAGACGATGGGGCGTGGAGAAAACTGCACAATGACTAGCTTAAAATCTGTACTGCTCCCCCAGTATTGTGAGGGTGATTAAGTCGAGAAGAGTGAGATGGTCTGGGCATGTAGCGCGCATGGATGGGACAAGAGGTGTGCACCGGGTATTGGTTGGGAAACCTGAAGGGAAGAGACCGCTGGTGAGACCTAGACGTAGATGGGAGGATAATGTCAGGCGGGATCTATGGGAGATAGGAGTTGAAGGAGACTGGATTTTGTTGGCCCAGGACAGGGTCCGGTGGAGGGCTTTGGTTAATTCGGTGATGAACCTTCGGGTTCGGTAAGCCATCTAGTTAGTTAGTTAGTTAGTACGTCTCTTGTCAGTTCGTTAAGATAGAAACGTTGTTACGCATTCAGTTACGTAGTTTGGATGAGCTGGCCACGGAGCATATTAGTCACCAAGTTATTCACAGTTTACACAGCTTCTGATGTTGTGTAATAAAATCTTACATAAAGAACTCAACAGCTTTTAACACATTGTGAGTTTGTTCTCACCGCTGCGCCATCTCTACGTTTGATGATTCATCAAAGATTTCATTGTTCCCTCGTCCATTCATTCTCTCATGTTCACTATTATGTAAACATCGTCCTTCAGCAGTTTACGGAGGTCGGCATCCAAGTACTGGAGTAGACAGAGAAGAACAGACAGGTAGGAATGTTCGCTCTGTAGCTTCCCAGCCTTGCCGTAAATGCTCACTACAAGCTGAACGAACACAAGCCATACATCTTAAAGTCACAACGGTCGGCATTGCAGACATCCATAATTCAACCATATAATAATTGTCCAAGTAGCTATATACAGTTTGACTACAGACTATTTATGAGTTTCGTATGGATCTTAGAATAAAGATTATGTCCTTAAACAGACTCAGGCCTAACCAACTGATCAAGAAGAACAAATGTAATTTTTAAGTATTGTTTATAAGAGCTCAATGCTTTTAAACGATAATAATTGACTAAGACTACAAATTATAAAATGCTCTTCCATTACGGAATGTATTAGCCTGCGTACAACTATCATAACAAGATATTAGATGAATCGCCCTGATGACGGAGGCAGTATGACCTCTGAACCGTTGGTTAACATCGACCCGACTACACAGCGCAACAACCCCGAAGACAGAAATCTTCATACTCATCGCCCTGATGACGGAGGCAGTATGACCTCTGAACCGTTGGTTAACATCGACCCGACTACACAGCGCAACAACCCCGAAGACAGAAATCTTCATACTCATCGCCCTGATGACGGAGGCAGTATGACCTCTGAACCGTTGGTTAACATCGACCCGACTACACAGCGCAACAACCCCGAAGACAGAAATCTTCATACTCATCGCCCTGATGACGGAGGCAGTATGACCTCTGAACCGTTGGTTAACATCGACCCGACTACACAGCGCAACAACCCCGAAGACAGAAATCTTCATACTCATCGCCCTGATGACGGAGGCAGTATGACCTCTGAACCGTTGGTTAACATCGACCCGACTACACAGCGCAACAACCCCGAAGACAGAAATCTTCATACTCATCGCCCTGATGACGGAGGCAGTATGACCTCTGAACCGTTGGTTAACATCGACCCGACTACACAGCGCAACAACCCCGAAGACAGAAATCTTCATACTCATCGCTGTGAAAACCTCAAATCATATATAATATTAATTACATAATAAATACCAGTGGGCTTTCAATACTGTGACTGTGCGTAATGATAATTAATAACAGTAATACCTAAAGAATGATGTCATGTCACAGATTCGGACTATTAGATGTTCGTAAGCTGTACTTTCAGAAGCATGATATTAACTTATGGAATGACTTGACAGAGATACAGATCGGTGATACTGAAATTCCTTTCGAATTATGTCGCTAACGAATATAGGTGTAATACTACGAGTACTTCAGTGAAGTGAATTTTGGACACACGTTACGTTGGCATAACTGTTGCGTCAAAGCAAATTACTCGTTTTGTCTTCCTTACAATTACAAGAATTCTAGAGCAACTGATAACGTCGGTAAATAAAAGTTAAGACTTCCACATCTCCGAACATCGTTGTCGAAATGCCGAGTCATTGAATCACTGAACAGACGTAGACATTTCACAGAATAGGTTTCATCACATGTCATATTGTCATAAGGATTACGATCACACTGGAATTACAATGTAAAGTTGGCAATTGGACTGAGCGCTGTGGTCCTTGCTTTGTTTTCGGGAGGAGCCCATTCGGATTTCAATCTCCAGGTCAGTGTTCCACAACCGATGTGCCGCGGCACACGGGTGACCTGCGAATTTTAATAAGAAATTGTATATTCACACGTTATAGTTATCTGACGTAATTAGGATGAGTATTTATATGTAGATACGCGTTTATAAAGCCACGGATGGTCTAGCAGTTAGAACGCTGGCCTTGTAATCCTGGGGTCTCGGGTTCGATTTCCGGCTGTGCCCGAATTTATAACTTGTGTTGGGCAAGGCCGTGGTCTAGGCAACACGGAGTTTTCCTCCGGGGGCTTCCCCGGTTTCTCCGTGGCATCCCAACAGTTACTCCATTCACACACAGAAGAAGGCAAAGGCAAACCACTTCTGGATCATCTGCCAAGAACGTGTATGAACAGGTCCCAGTCCGAGAAAAGGATGGAAGGATCCTGTTCATATGGACCTGTCGTCAGACAGAACACTAAATAATAAAATACGCGTTTATATTTTCGTAGCCCCTTGTCGTGAGGTGATATTTTGTGGTGTGCCGTCACACGTCTTCAACAAATTAGGCTTAACACTGCTCTAAGTTGTCCTCAGGTAAGTATTTAATAATATCCGCTCCTTTCCAACACTTTCCTTACAACATAAATTCATTACAGCATTTACAGATGACAACAGCGTCCTTAACAGACGACTGACCAACGTCAGATTTCGTATTTGTTGCTGTTAGATTAGTTGTTAGCCAGCTAGTTGATGCTTACACTTCCGGCGTGGCTGATTTCAGCTGATTATAGACGAGCTTTATCTGATTGGTTCTGTTGTGTTCCAACACTGAACCAGGAACGTTTTACAGAAGTGTTTTTGTTTTTAAAAGTGTTAGCTGGACTATCACTGCTAACACGTTTGTCATTTTAGGATTGTAAGGGGATAAGTTACGGATGGAATTGTCTCAGGATTGTGTCCAGTGGTGTTATTTACTTTTAGCAGTGTTGAGCCTTTGGAGTGTCGTGTTAGACTTTTGTAATTAGAATTATGGATGCAGATTACTTTTCCAGCTTAAAACATATGGACATAAATTGTGATCCAAAATCCTTTCTCTTTGACAATTCAAGGTGATCGCGTGGGGCATGGAACTCTGCGATAACCTACATTGACCGACTGTCGGGAGGGCTAGGCCCTCACGAACACTTTTCACAATGGGTGTCTCTCTTTATGTATTCCGAGGAACAGCTACTGTCATTCCAATGGAGATTTTCCACTGTAATGCCGGTTCTTGGCACATAGGAGGCTTTTGGAGATAAGACTGGATCCTTAGTCTCTCCACCACTGTAGGCTGTACAAATGGATATCATCACATGGGCATGTTTTATACTTTTAGTCTCGTTTACGTACAAAACAAGTAGGTAATTTTCCTAAAGAACTTAGAATCTATTATTAACGTCGTTTTAACTTAGATTAAAATATTATGGCATCTGTTCTGATGTCAGGTTTATAAAACTGTCTTCTTTAAATAAACGTCCAATTATATCGAAAGAATACACTTACAAGAGGGAAAATGTCTGTCTTATGGGTTACTACGCCGTGTTGTCTGACGATCATCGACCTGATAATGGAAGCAGAGAGCACCTCTGAAACGTTGGTTAACTTCTACTATACTACGCGGAGCTGCAACCCAGAAGACACTCATCTTCGTTCCAGATTAATTCATGAAAGCACCAATCAGAACTCACGACATCGTGTTTGATTTGTTAATGTTTTACGTGTTTTGTTATCTGTAAATTGTGGTCAGTCAGCACCAGTAGTTGATAACTCTGTAACATGTAAGATTTGAGGTTTTCACAGCGGTGAGTATGAAGATTTCTGTCTTCTGGGTTGTTGCGCTGTGTAGTCTGGTCGATGTTAACCAACGTTTCAGAGGTCATACTGCCTCCATCATCAGGGCGATGAATATGAAGATTTCCGTCTTCTGGGTTGTTGCGCTGTGTAGTCTGGTCGATGTTTACCAACGTTTCAGAGGTCATACTGCCTCCATCATCAGGGTGATGAGTATGAAGATTTCTGTCTTCTGGGTTGTTGCGCCGTTGCATACTACGCGGAGCTGCAACCCAGTAGACAGAAATCTTCAACTCTGTAACAGTTTTTAAAGTATGTTACTTTCATTTCTTTGGCCAATGATCACTTCGAAATAGCCCCATGAGACCTTCCAGTAAAATAATTGCCCTCTCCCAATCAAGAACTCGTCTCGAAGACGATGTCTCTCCTCCCGCAAGAACCATTGCCTTGAAAAGAACTGACAGTTGACGTCAAGACTTCTGACGAACCCGGATTTGGCTTGTTGATGTTGAGTTTATATCCCGATTGAGGTTAGTTTTAGAGAGGAGCTGCAGTCTTTAAGGCGACGGAAAAGTCTCTGCGCTATTATTATTACTTTCTAACGAGTTTATTCGTTTTTAAACCGTTACGAAAGGCAAGGCAGTAACGTAATTGAAATATTAATATCAAACCCAGTTTGGGTGCCCTCAAAAGGCTTAACAGCTCTCAGCAATGATGCTAGATGGTAAAAGTTTTGATTTATGAGTACTGATACCATTAGGCAGTGTTTAGAAGTACTTGTCTTATGGGTGACAGTGGATATCACAGCTATTATTTTGTTGTTGTTGTTCTAATTCTGAGAAGATGGAAAAGGAATATGGAGAAATGCGGGGAAGAAGACAAAGGCACGAGAATGATAAAGGATAGGAATATAGGGATAAATAATAATGAGATAAAAGAAATCGTTTCCCGTTGAACGTCATCCTGGCTTTTCACTAATGTGTGTTTGTATGTTGATTATTAGACGAGGAAGATGGTCAGTGGTCACCCTGAATCTCGCCACAAACCTCAGATATAACGGCGATTACAATTCGTGTATTTCCGTCTTCCTGTTCCCGCCTTATCACCACATCGCTAAAGGTACAAGTTGGCTGCACGCGACAGAGACAAGCGACCGAGGCAGGCGACAGAGTTACGAGACCGAGACTGGTCGCTTCCTGTCTGCTCTCTGTACAATCGTATGAAGTACA
>NW_019059702.1:240468-254176 GCF_000696155.1 Zootermopsis nevadensis | reverse complement strand
CCGCATGTCTCGGTCGTCACCTCAAAAGTGTGTGGCGACAAGCTGCGATGTGTCCGTCTCCCGTCTCTGTCTCCTGTCTCTGTCGCGTGCAGCCAAATTGTACCTTAAGCAATTGCGAATTGAAGCTAGAAATTGTCAATGTTCCTAAGCATCAAAGGAGCACAAGAAACATCAGTGTCTCTCTCTCACCACACTTTGCAGGCGTCGGTAACCTAAGCTCTTAACAAAGAGTCGTTAAGTAAACCAAGAAAAATAAATGCGTTTTCCGTGAACCACGTTCCATATTAAGGAGCAGGCAGCCAACAGTGACGTCAGTTCATGAGCTAAAGAACATATTTGTATTCCGAAGCCACACCCCACACGACGTACAAAGAGAGCTTTTGTGCTCTGCTGAGGTGCGGACAAGCAGCTGACCGCAGCGAATTTGGTTTCGACTTTTGCTGTCTATAAGCAGATGTCGTCATACAGCCCGATGTGTTACCATGGTTACCGACTGAAGTTTCTTTAATTTCTACCGGAGGGAACGCGTGTTGAAGGATTCTGGGTGTTGAACGAGTTAGATGTTGCGTAATATTCTTAAAAGTTGACTAAATACACATCTCACGTTTTAAACGTACTCCACCCAAAGACAAGTATTAATAAATTTGAATACGATCGTTTATCTAAGATGTATAATCACGCAAACTTTGTTGTCTGAAGATGGCTGTGTTCTGGGTTGTATCGTCGTTTAGTCTGTTAGAAATTTACCTACGTTTCAGAGTCCGTTGCTGCCTCCATCATCAGGGCGATGAGTCTATTGTTTGGCATCTCGCCACTTAAAATGTTTTTTTTCTGAATTGTGTAAATGAATTTCATTGTTTTTTTATCTCGTTATTAGTACGGAACGAATGAAAAATTTGTTAGGACTTGTTAAAAATATCGCGAAAAGCACGTGTGATGACTCTGATTGATTAAATTATGTAAACAAAAAAGTGATGTTTTGAACGAAATAGTTTTCTTTTTTCACATCCAGAGCAAAGATGAAGATAATTTTGTGTCAACGCGAAAGAATATCTTCATTGTTCATAATTGATAATAGGACGATGGAACGTCATTAGAGAATATGACGAATACAGTGTAGACGTTGTGCCCGAACAAACTGGCGAGCTGTTCGCTAGTGTGTACGAGCCTTACAGGGCACTTATCACACACTTCCGGTTCTACACACCATTTCTAGATAACCAGTTTCCTCTTTAAATGAAAGTGAAGTGTGGGTTGCCAATTCACTGCCATGGTCCTTTAGTCTTTTGCAACATTTCGCTTGCAGGATTGTTACGACGCAGAAAGGATTGGAGTTATGAGACACATGCACATTTGTCAGTCAGAGAGTGAGACTTCTATTTGTTAAGTTACGTAATAATGCCCTAAGTTTCAACAAAATGACGCTGTGGGGGAGGTTGACAGTACGAAGTACGAATTCATGTCCGATTTCACTTTCTTCTCGCTTCAGATATTTCTAGACCGACGCGACTCCCCGCTGTTTGCACGAACCGTTCATAAACAGAAGCTTCTTCGTTATCTTACCACCAATTTCATGAACGAATGTGGCAAGATTTTGATTATGTCGGTTTTACGGCGTGAATAAATTTTATCGCCGTGGGTGCGATCGGAAAGTTTCAAGGCTGTGTCAATAGAGGGCGAACCGGATGTAGTACGAGCTTCTGCCGCTAGGGGGTGCGGCCTACATTCATAGTGAATCAGTGTGCCAGCCGGCATCCTCGAATTAGCATTTGTTTCTTAGTTATGGGCGTTTTGGTAGTGCATTACACCGACCCTCCTGCGATTTCGGAATGGCGTGTGCATCAAATTTTGCCAAAGACTCGCCAAAACGGCTACGGAAACCTATGAAATGCTCAAGCAAGCATTTGGGGAGTCCGCAATGGGTCGTGCACCAACTTTTGTGTGGCATTCACGTTTTAAAAATGGCCGAACCTCTGTCGATGATGACGAGCGTTCTGGACGACCATCTTCGAGCACAACGCCCGAAAATGTTACGAAGATTCGGCAGGCCATTCCCGAAGCTCGACGTCGTACCATCAACGACTTGTGCGACATTGTTGGGATAGGCTATGGGACCTGTCAGCTGATTCTAAAGGAATAACTCCACATGCGACGCATCATGACAACGCACCAGCGCACACCGCCTTCAAAGTTCGGCAGTTTTTGGCCTCAAACACCATGGCCGTCATCCTGCACCCTCCTTATTCGCCGGATTTAGCTCCGTGTGACTTCTTCCTCTTCCCAAAGATGAAAATTCAGCTAAAGGGATGGAGATTTGAGACGATAGAAGAGATTCAGGCAGAATCGCAGATGGTGCTTGACAGGCTGGCAAAGAAAGATTTCCAGGGATGCTTCCAGGCTTGGCAGCGGCGCTGGGATCGTTGTGTTCACTCCCAGGGGAACTACTTCGAGGGTGATGGATGAATTTAATACCTGAGATAAGTGTACGGGTTTTTATAGGCGCAGTCTTGAAAATTTCCGATCGCACCTCGTAGATCAGGCGGTTAGAGCTACGCTGCCGCAGAAGCCCGGGTTCGCTCCCAGGGCGATCAGTATGGGATTTGTGGTGAAATGGCATGTTTTTTCTCTGCCTTTGAGTGTTAGTCCACAGCGTTCACTCATGTGTCATCCGGAGGATGGGCAAAGGGGTTCCGTTAGCCGCTGCCGCGAGATATCCTCCATTGCTACAATAAAAGTCTTTCTCTGTGTCAATCAGAAGGCCTTTTTGCTACTCTTAGTTCATACACGAATTAGCATCGATTCCGCTCACGTATCGATTAGCATCACAGATAGTAGGCTAATTTTTGTTCTCTTAAGATTTTAATAGAATTCGATGCTGGAATATTCATGTATCAACAATCCATAAAACATATGAACGGACAAAAGTCGAGTTGGGATCCCGTTAAACAAGTGTCTGCACGTACCGACATTTCAAAGAGACGTTCCTTTTAACCAAACTTAGTATTCGTTGCTGGGGACTAGGATGACTTGTCTTCTGTGATGTTGTGCCGTCTGGTAGAAAGTGGCCCACGTTTCGGAAGTGTTTACTGCCTCCATCATCAGGGGGGTAGAGGCAGTAAGCAACAATTCCAAAAGACAAGTCACCTTTGTTTTTTTTACAATGTGAGGACCTGAAATCTTAATTTATATACGTTGTTTAACGACTCTTCTTCAACTGTTTGTGTTGTATAAAGTAAAATAGGATGTGTACTGTGATAAATTAGGAAGGATGTGTACAGATGAGGTTGTATGTTCTGTTGCGATGGACCGAGGGAAAGCACAGTCAGAATGTAAGTTTTTCAAATAATCTCCAGTTACTGTAAATGTTTCTTAGCGTTTGTTTTAGTTACCAGCAGACTTTGTGAATTTTTAAAGGCGTAGAAATGCAGTTATCGAGGCAAAAATAGCTTGATGAAAATAAGAAATTCTTTTAAATTGTTTAATAAAAATCCCCTCTGTTTAGGCTGCCTGCTCCAAAACAAACACACTGATGGTCATTCAGTTGAATTCTGTGTACATAAAACTACGAGTCCGTGAGAGGTTTCTGACGTAACCTTCGTCTGTAATGAAACATGGGCGTTTCATTCTTTACAATACACAAACAAATGGTTTCAGCATAAATATGTATAAACCGTTTTTAATTCATAATTTTCTTAATTTATTTTAGTCTTTCTTTCCTTATAGATTCCTTCCTGTAGCCCACTAAAGTGAATTAAACATGAAACTCTACCCAAAAGCGGACTTTTTGAAACACCGAGAAGTTAGTAATTACTCAGGCAGTCTAAAAATTTTCCCTCTTTTATGAAACTCAAAGTCCATTTCCGTGTTTACAAGAGCCATACCTGGCCAGTTTTTATACCGGATTAAACCAGTCCACCCTCAAACCCCATTTCTTAAGATCCATTTTAATATTATCCTTCCACTAGGTCTTCCAAGTGGACTGTTTTCTTCAGAGGTTCGAATAAAATTTTGTATGCATTTCCCCATCACTCTCATGCGTGCTATATGTTCCACCTATCACATTATAATTGATTTTATCATCCAAATAATATTTTAAGAAAAGTGGGAAAAACATATATAAACTTAAATATAATTTCTCAAATGCAAAAAGCGATGATCTAATGTAAATCGAACATTTCGATAGAGAACATCATTTTAATATATTTTAAATATTTAAATGTTAATTATAGTAGTATTTTAATATTTAATAGGAATTTTATTGTGATTAGACTGACAAGATTTAAACAAATATATATTTATCACAATATGACGCAACTTTATCATCTCATATGTACCTTTGTTCTCTTTCCTTATTTGAAATAAACGTGTGATGCTCGTTAAGAACGCTTACGTCAAACGTGCTTTGTACTGACTAATGCCCTTTTTGCGGAGCACTTGTACAAAAGTGCAACTTTAAACGGGCTCAATTGTAATGTGCCGTTTCGATTTCCGTTTTAAAACTTCAAGAGGGAGAAAATGAAGATTGTGTTTGAATGGTGTGGCCTTGCTTTCGGGCTTGGTTCGGAGGAATGGACGAAGCCTGTCAGAACATGTTCAGACTCTGAACACCCACGAACAACTCCGCTTTGCAGTTGATCATACCGCAAGGCAGGCCGTTCGTTCTGATACCTTTCACACGGAAATCACATCTACTACGGCCTTGATGGAGCAAATTTTATATATCCGCCCATACCAGGCTCTCATAAATGCAACGAGTATTTTTGGTCCATCACCACTCCGTGTCTCAGATCTTTGGTGTCGCATCCTGAACTGTTTCTTTATTTATAAAGGTACACTGCCCCCTTGCGAAGTAACCAGAAACATATATTTTAATATTTTCCGTCAAATCACAATTTTTAATAAGATAATAAAATATAAAATATTTAAAACATCATTTCACGTTCCGCATCGAATGAACGTGAAATGATATTTTAAATATTTTATATTTTATTATCTTATTAAAAATTGTGATTTGACGGAAAATATTAAAATATATGTTTCTGGTTACTTCGCAAGGGGGCAGTGTACCTTTATAAATAAATAAATATGCAATTCCGTAATGCGAATTGTTTATTTTAAGGAAAAAAAATCGGAAAATAGCGAAAATTTCACTAGTTTCATACGAACCCTAACGAAATTAATTTGATCTCTCTTTGTTTATCTACATAAATAGTTGACAATTATTTCTGAAGACTTTTATAGACTCCCATGGAACCCAGCAAAACATGTTTTAATTGTTTATTTATGGTATATTTAACGTTGAGATTATATCCTGCAGCGTCCAATGATTGAATTAATAATTGGAAAGGATATGGAAGGCGTGGTTCAAGGTACTGTTCCGACATTTGACTAGATAGACGAGATGATAATGAGATGATAATGTTGCGTCATATTGTGATGATTATAATTGTTTAATTTTAACCGTCTAATCACAATAAAATATTTTATTAAATATTAAAATATTATTACTACAATTAACATTTAATATTTAAAATATATTAAAATGATGCTCTTTCTATCGAAATATTCGATTTACAATTAGAGCATTATATCGATTATACACCTGAAGATGGTTCATTGAAAACCGAAACATGTCGTGAAAAAGATGATTCTCTAATTGTAAATCGAATATTTCGGTAGAAAGAGCATCATTGTAATATATTTTAAATATTAAATGTTAATTGTAATAATAATATTTTAATATTTAATAAAATATTTTATTGTGTTTAGACGGTTAAAATTAAACAATTAGATAGACGAGGAAAATCACGCGAAAACCTCAGGATATCCGGTCTGCGAGCCGAGTTTTGAACCCGAAACCTGTCAAATCGGAAGCAAAATTCAAATCTCGAATCAGACCTCTTGAGAACTGTTAAAGCCGTTACCTGACTTAAGTGGCATTCGACGAGCGGAATGCGAGTTGAGGAATTGTCATCTCTTCAGCGCGTGTTGGATTTATTTCTGTGCGCGGCTGCGCATATAAACGGACTGCGTGTACAGGTCTGCACTCTCAACAAAGACTTTACCTAGGCTCGTCGGATATCCGAATGATCGGTGGACTTTGGACGCCTCTCAGGGGGCTCTGAGGGTCTCACGCTAGCCCTTTGTTATTGACACAGAAAAACTATCAGATAACGTAGGCCATAACGAAATATCGATACTTTTTCATTCATACGAGGTGCGATCGGAAAGTTTCAAGACTGCGCCTATAAAAACCCGTACACTTATCTCAGGTATTAAATTCATCCATCACCCTCGAAGTAGTTCCCCTGGGAGTGAACACAACGATCCCAGCGCCGCTGCCAAGCCTGGAAGCATCCCGGGAAATCTTTCTTTGTCAGCCTGTCAAGCACCATCTGCGATTCTGCCTCAATCTCTTCTATCGTCTCAAATCTCCTTCCCTTTAGCTGAATTTTCAGATGGTCGTCCAGAACGCTCGTCATCATCGACAGCGGTTCGGCCATTTTTAAAACGTGAATGCCACACCAAAGTTTGTGCACGACCCATTGCGGCCTCCCCAAATGCTTGCTTTAGCATTTCATAGGTTTCCTTAGCCGTTTTGGCGAGTCTTTGGCAAAATTTGATGCACACGCCATTCCGAAATCGCAGGAGGGTCGGTGTAATGCACTACCAAAACGCCCGTAACTAAGAAACAAATGCTAATTCGATGATGCCGGATGGCACACTGATTCACTATGAATGTGGGTCGCACCCCCTAAAGGCAGAAGCTCGTACTACATCCGGTTCGCCCGCTATTGACACAGTCTTGAAACTTTCCGATCGCACCTCGTATATCGATACATACCTTCCACGTTCCTACTTCCAAATGCCAGAGAAAAACATGTAGCTTGCTGGTGCGAACCACGCGTTAACAAAATGGCAGCACATTCTTGCTTATGTGCACTAACACGACTAACTCAGTAAAGATTTAGCTCCTTATGGGCGTGAAGCTTGATCTCACACATCAAGGGAAGAACGCAGATTCGAGTGTGTGTGAGAACAGGAGAATAATTGGACCTAAAAACAGATTAAGTGACAGGAGGCTGGAGAAAACTGCGCAATGAGGAGATGGAAAATTTGTACTGTCAGGAAGATCAAATGGAGGATGAGATGGGAGGGGCGTGTAACGCGCACGTCGAGGTGAGAAATGTGCACAAAATTTTGGTTGGAAAGCGTGAAGGGAAGAAGTCAATTAGAAGACTTGGGAGGATAATATTGAAATTGAATTTAAATAAAGAAGATGTAAATAAGTGGATTTGATTTAGCTGGTTCCGGACAGGGACCACATTCGCTGGCTGTTGTGAACGTGTTAATGAAATTGTATTTTACAAAAGGCGGAAATTTCTTGTCTGCGTGAGGCATTTATGTTATCAAGGAGGACTGTGTTCCATTGAATTACCGCACGCCCACGCCTAAGTAAAATACAACTACGAACACCGAGCTGAACCCTTCGTAACACAACAGCGACCGTCGACCAGAGCTGTCTTACGGGTTAGGCTAGCATTAAGGCAATGTCCTAGGTAAGCGTTAAGAATCGAGCTGTGCGAGCTGCATAAGCAGCATGGGGTGTCATATGACGTAAGGGAATCGCTTGTTGTGTCCTACGTGACAGAAACACGCGCGGTCTTTCTGCGCATGCGCCTTCCCTGTACTGCACAGTCAGAGCTTCCTTGCGCATGCGCCTTCTGGCCAGCGTAATGTATGAAAATTGTATTTGAATTATTTATCGTTTTGAAGCTTTATATAATTATATACACCTGAGGATGGTTCTTTTAGGAACTGAAACATGTCGTGAAACATGAAAAATGATGGTCTAATGTAAATCGAATATTTCGATAAAGAACATCATTTAATATTTTAAATATTTTAAATGTTAATTATTGTAATATTTTAATATTTAATAAGAATTTATTGTGATTAGACGGACAAGATTTAATATATAACTTTTACGTTTGTATAATTTATACAGCCCTTCATCATCAGGGCGCCCTGATGATGCAGGCAGCAAACACCACTGTAGTCAGTAAACGACGGCGCATCGACACAGAAAACAACCATCTTCAGGAATCTACCTTCCATACAGTCTAGAATGTCATTTAACGGCTTGGAATTATGACCGATAAGATTCGTGGATGTGAGGCATGTGGATTTTCTTTAGCTGGTGTGCTCTGGAAATTGCGATTTTTAGGAAGAGGCAGGGGTTCGTTGACCTGGCGCGACCTTGCATGAATTGATCAGGGAGCCGCTGACTGGCTAACCTTGTCAGTCTGTCTGTCTGCCAGTGTGGGTACTGCCGGTCCCCTCTCAGGGGTCGACGCTTGTACCAAGCTCACTTGACTCTGATATGAAGATTCATCTCCGCTAATACATCCTGCCAATTTTAAACGATCCTGAGACAGTTGAATCCATCTGCCCTCCTCGCAAACTCTGTACCTACATTTATCTTTATGTTATCGTCCCATTGCATTCTTGATATCCTAATTATGGCCTATAACTTTTCGATTTTTTTTAGTGTTCTGTCTGACGACAGGTCCGTATGAACAGGATCCTTCCATCCTTTTCTCTTCTTGGACTGGGACCTGTTCATATACGTTCTTGGCAGATGATCCAGGAGTGGTTTGCCATTGCCTTCTTCTGTGTGTGTGAATGGAGTAATTGTTGGGATGCCACGTAGGAAAACTCCGTGTTGCCTAGACCACGGCCTTGCCCAACACAAGTTATAAATTCGGGCACCGCCGGGAATCGAACCCGAGACCCCAGGATTACAAGGCGAGCGTTCTAACCGCTAGACCACCGTGGCGGTCATGGTCTAATGCTACAGTACATGTTGATGAAATGGGGTGTTAGAACGTGTACTGCACTACAATAGGCATCTCTTACTTTTGTGGAACCCTTAGGTTCAGTATCGTGTTCCCAAGAGACCTCAAATGACACTTATCATGGGTCAGATTAATTCAGTTCACACCTTCTGACAACTATTTCTTTTCGATTAATTTTAATATTATTTTCCCATGTAATTGCATTTTGAGTGGTCTCATCTCTTCAGGCTTTCCAAACAAAATTTCGTAAGCATTTTTCATTTCCCACATTCATATGCCTCATCATTTCACCTTCATTGATTTGATCATCTTAATACTATTTGGAGACCTTTAAAAATTATGGAACTCCTTTTTCTCTAGGTGCTCCGTGACAATTTTGTGCAACAAGGAGCGGGAAATCTGCGGGAAATGACTGCTGAGTTCCGTAATTGTGAAGCGACGATTATCCATAATGCGTTCCCGCACAAGCTCCACAAGGTCGTCTGTAATGATGGATGGCCTCCCACTGCGCTTCTCATCATGCACACTTTGTCGACCTGCTGAAAATTGTCTGCACCAGCGACGCACCATCTGCTTGCTCATGACGTTAGGCCCATAGACCCGGCACAGCTGACGATGAATTTCGATCGGCGCTATGCTCTGTGCATTCAAAAACTTTATCACTGACCGCACTTCACAGTCGGCGGGAGCTGGAATAAGAACCTCCATCTTCAACAGCTTCCACGATGCTACTGTGAGAACGCGGGAAGTACCGTTAGTGCATGCGCCATGCTACGTCATTGCTCTATCACGTACGCACAGTCGCTTCGCGCAATATAAGGTTTGCTAGCTGTGGGACGAGTGGGAAACTTACTTTGAGGACGCGCCTCGTATGAGGCCCTGTGTTGTAACATTTTTTTATGTGCTAATTTTTTGCGGTAAATTCTTCGCCCCCACCTGACCCCCAAGCTGGAACACCATCTCTTGTCGCATCTGCGGAGGATTTGCTCCGGTTTGTCCACTGTTTCCATTCATACGTTCTATAGGAGAGGGCACAGAGTTAAATAATACTGTTGGATCAGAAAACGTTGGTCCGCTCCCAACGCCGAGCATTATCATCTTTAATGCAAACTGCTGTTGTAATTAAAACAATTCACGGGCCACTAAACCATGACGACGCTGGAAGGAATTTTAACGCCCTGTGGCAGACTCATCGTTACGTACACATAACCAAGGAATCGATAAACTAAAGCCTGATGTTTTCCTTTTAGGAGAACATTTATTTCGCAAGAGCAGTTCATCCACTTAGCAGAGCCACCGAACAAGCTCTTGTATATTGACACTACACAGAATATGCTTTCACGGGAGGGGTGTGGAGGGGAGAAAGTTAGTGGCCTTGACAGGACAAGGTCTTGTTATCTGTCTGCTACCTGTGTTTTAGTCAAAGTCCTTCACGCTAGACTACACAAGTTAGTGTGCGATGTGGAAATAAGGAACGAAATTTATGTTCTGATGGTGGCGACTCTGGTAGCAAGAAGTTCAGACGCGGCTATGGTGGGATCTGGAGTCAGCGTTTTGATTTAATCTGGCTTCAGTAATTTTGGGGATGTTTTTGCAAAATTCACTTTATGAATAAATGTAATAAACGTTGGGTTTTCAGTGCGATTTGAAAGATGATGCAACAGATTGTTTTGGTGTTTATTATGAAAAAAGATTAATTCCCGTTAACCGTCAGAAATTACACTGGTAGCCAAGTTACATTTTAATTATTTAGTTAAAATTGTGGCTTAGTTACTGTCTCTATTATTTATTTATGTTATTTAGTGTTCTGTCTGACGACAGGTCCATATGAACAGGATCCTTCCATCCTTTTCTCGGACTGGGACCTGTTCATATACGTTCTTGGAAGATGATCCAGAAGTGGTTTGCCATTGCCTTCTTCTGTGTGTGAATGGAGTAATTTTTGGGATGCCACGGAGGAAAACTCCGTGTTGCCTAGACCACGGCCTTGCCCAACACAAGTTATAAATTCGGGCACCGCCGGGAATCGAACCCGAGACCCCAGGATTACAAGGCCAGCGTTCTAACCGCTAGACCACTGTGGCTTTATAAATGCGTATCTACACAGAGAAAATTATGGGGTATCTAAAAGATATGCAATACAGAACTGAATATTTATAAATGTATTGTGCTCGTTTCGTCGGAAGAGAGTCTGTGATTGGGAAAGAGAGTTTTCATTGAGTTTGTGACAGAAATAAAACCCATATCCTGCAGAAAGCCCTGATGTTTTCGACTACCGCATTCAGATGGGAGTGTTGACCCGTTCTTTATTGTCAGACTAGCAGCAAAATAATATTGTCTGTCCTTGTGGTTTTGTGTGTTTTTCAATTAAATGACACAAGTCCATAATATATCGTCGATGTAATGACATTCCTCTAGTCTGACGATGATATTAAAAGCGCTAGTCTCTGCTCTCTGTCCGCTGCATTGCAGAGATCAAATCGTTCGACTTGTACATCAGTGACCGGTATTTAACAAAACCTTCTCAAGCTCAAGATTATGAAATCGAAACGAGACTGTGTTCACTAATGGTGAGGAGACAGACATTTGGAACGAAGGCTGTGTGATGTTATCCTAGAATCACCTGGACGGATTGAGGAACGGTATTTGAACCAGGGATTTATCAACTAAAGGTACAATTTGGCTGCACGCGACAGAGACAAGCGACCGAGACAGGCGACAGAGTTACGAGACCGAGACTGGTCGCTTCCTGTCTGCTCTCTGTAGAATCGTATGAAGTACAATTACGAGCGCGAGACAAAGACAGGCGACAGAGACAAAGCACAGGAGACCGCTCTCGGACCAGTAGTGTCTCGCGACGGGATCAGGCAGCACGTTTGTTGTTGAGTAAAATAATGGCAGAAATTAAATTTACTGGTGACCAAGATGAGCAATTGGTAGAATTAGTAGCAGAAAACCGACCACTGACCACCGACAGAAAGATCCTTCTTCACGTCTGGTTTTGAATATTGAACTCATAGGTTTTCTTTGTTTCTTTCGCAACAAATAACACAGCAACACATCATCTTCTTCTTATTCTTCGAGTAACCTTTTTAGAAGCATTTTTGTACTCATTTTTCACAGAATATGTGCACGTATGTCTCAACAAAACAAAGAAAACAAACACTTTGCCGCATGTCTCGGTCGTCACCTCAAAAGTGTGTGGCGACAAGCTGCGATGTGTCCGTCTCTGTCGCCTGCCTCGGTCTCCCGTCTCTGTCGCGTGCAGCCAAATTGTACCTTAAAAGTCTGCACCAGTCACCTCGTTCGATGACTTAAATTTTGTTTAAAAAAAAAAAAAACTGATAATAAAAGCTTCAGTGTCATATTTAGTTAAAATCGAAAGAAGTGTTTAAAATAGAAATGCACTCTTTTAAAAGCCTGATTCAGGATTCTCTGACTTCGATAAAATTGTCCAAAACGGCGTTTATTTGTATGAAATATACTGTGACGCTCCGGGTTTTTTTCAGTTCTTAAAAAACATGTATCGAGAAGAATATTGTAACTGTAGCTCTCTAGACATAATCAGAAGATATTAACTTCTTGGAGCAGAAGCTGTTATGGACTCTGGAGCGTCTTTTCGTCAGACGTAGCTCTAGCCTCTGCAAGGAGAGGATCGCTGATTTCTGGGCTGTCGGGTGTGGCTGGCGTGTTACCATTGACATCACAAACGCTGCGATAAATTGGACCAGCAATCTGGACTCACGTGGGGCACGAGAGGATGCTACAATTTGCGAGTAGGGGGAGGGGGGGGAGGCAGTTTCGAGTCCTTGGCATCCACTTAGGCTATTGTGTGTCAAATCGCTCTCTTCCACATGCTGTGGTTCGTGGAAAAACGAAATAACTCGTTTCTTGTTATTATTACATTAAGGCATAATCTGTAATTTTAATACATATATTTATAATGGCCATGTGTTGTCCCAATACACACACAAATTCTATCTGAAATAATTACAGAATTAAGAATTGAAAAGTGTTTTTTTTTCCTAGTTAACGCTAAGTTATGCAAACTACAATTTGATTCGTTGTTAAATCCTAAAAACAAGGAATATTGTTGTAAGAAATAATTTCTTTAATCTTAGAACATGAACCTCATTTAATAACGTGATTTCCCTGTCGTGTTTGGGAAGTTCATACTCATTATTTGTGGTTTTCTTACATTGGAATTGGAATTGAAGCAGACAGAAATGTCTCTAATATTTACCTTAAACCGTTTGGCTTCGTGTTGGTTTGTATTTGTATACGCAGATACAAGATATTACAAAAACTGTCAGGGACAGAAAAGTTTGAAAATTTATAAGTGATTTGTGGAAAGCGCTGTACCTCTCCTATCCGACATTCAGCTCATTCTCAGTATCAAGGATTTTTCAATTATATTCAGTTATTGCGTGTTAGAATGCGACCTTGGAGTTCGTATCCCGTGCAGCCAAATCTGACCTGTAATTCAGGAAATACTTGTCATTATCCAAAAATGAAAACAATGACGAAAAAACCCGGAAATTTGTAGTTGTTACTACTCGGATCTTTTATGTTTCAGTGTTAAGAATATGTGGAGCTATACTTCCAATACCCTTTATCAGTCATCATGGCATGGTGGTTAATTGTGAACATACGAGGTGCGATCATAAATTTTCCAGACTCTGTCAATAGCGGGCGAACCGGATGTAGTAGAGCTTCTGCCTTTAGGGGGTGCGGCCTACATTCATAGTGAATCAGTGTGCCAGCCGGCATCATCGAATTAGCATTTGTTTCTTAGTTACGGGCGTTTTGGTAGTGCATTACACCGACCCTCCTGCGATTTCGGAATGGCG
>NW_019059702.1:200094-212621 GCF_000696155.1 Zootermopsis nevadensis | reverse complement strand
GCCAGAAATACAGAGAGACGCGGAGCGCACAAAAGCTGTAAACAGACTGAATCAGCGACGAGAAAATGGCGCCGGACGCACTTCTCTGACTCAGCTGTTGAGCGCCGTATTAGCGGATCGCCATAAAGCGGAGCGCCGAAAAGCGGGGCCCTACTGTATGAGGGTTAAGCACAGGGGACATGTCTTTCTTTTTTCCATCTTTATGAAGTTAAGAATAGGGATCCCTGCTGGATGCGTATTGGCTGCTTTCAGTTGAAACCAATTGTGTTTGCAGGTGATGCCATTAGAAAACAACATGAAGACTCCTTCCCATTTCATTGGATGTCCAGGAGTTCTTAACATTGGAATGGCTGTGGTTGTGATGTTGTACACTGGAGTCGGTTTCTTTGGTTTCCTTCAGTATGGCGATGACACGAAGGGAAGCATAACTCTGAACCTCCCTGTCACTGAAGTGTGAGTATTGTTTTTAATAATTCTGAATCAGCTGAAGAGGTTAGTATCACATAAGACATACCCAAGATTTAAAGCTTACCCTTATTTTACATTCATTATCAGTAATCCTTGATCATTGATTAATGTCTTAAATGTCCTTCAGTTTAATCCTTTGTTGACTGAATGTTGCAGTAGAGGAGGCACTCCTGCCACATATTTAGGACATTTTGTGTTTGAATCCTGGCCCAGGTTGATATTTTTCTCAGTCTTTCCATATAATGCCTTAAAATAAACTCAGACCAGTTCCTTCCATATGCTTATCAGCTCATTTCCCAGTCATTCTATCATTCAATGGTGAATAAACTATGGATTTTAAGAAATATCTTTTAAGTGACTATAAATCAATGCCAGCCTGTCATTCAATCAGACATCTTTGGTATGCTAAATGCAAGCATAACTTGATAAAATGAATTCTCTTTGCATTGTTTAATATACTAAACCACGCTTTATGAAGGGCAATTAGGTTAACTGATATGTTGGTGTTACGATACGATAAATTTTCATGGTACAGCGAAAGGTTAAAGATTTTGCTTTGTTATATGTAAAAAATAAAAATAAAAAAGTAAAGCTGGCCAACTACATGCCATGTAGGCACTTGGGGGGAGTGGAGGTATAGCTCTTATTCATTCTTAACTTTGGCACTAGATAGGGGTGAGTGGTCAGCATCACGCCCCATTCATGCTTTGCCCCCAGGGAAGGACCCAGGATGAGAGCCAGTCTGTAAACAGGCTAGAGGAAAAATACTGTGCCTCTGTTGGTGATCGAAGCCTGGTCATCCAGTCTGTAGTTCAGTTACTATACCGACTGAGCTACCCCAGCTCCAATCTTAGTTAGATGTTCAGTCTTTAATTAAATGTATATTTCACTGTTGCGAGATATGAATGTGAAGGTTGTGGGAAGAAGCAGGCATGGCCAGTTTACCTTTTCTGCACAAAATGCACTAACTTAAAATTGTTCTTGCCATTATTATTTATTATTATTATTAAGTGTTCTGTCTTACGACAGGTCCATTGCTCTGCCCAAAAAGAGCTCTCCAGTTGTCCCTATTCTCGGCTTCTCGCCTTAATTCCTGGAACGTCATCTTCTTTCCTTGTTTAAGGTCGTCGGTTAGCTGTATCAATCTTCTTCCTAGTCCTCTCTTTCCTTCAACCTGGCCTTCGGTGATATCACTCATTAATCCATTCCTTCTCATAATATGTCCCAGCCAGTTGTTAGCTTTCCTTCGTGTAATCGCCTTCAGAATGTTTCTTTGCTCGTTGACTCTCCTCAATACTTCTTCGTTTGTCACTCGATCCGTCCACCTGATCTTCTCTATTCTTCTCCAACACCACATTTCAAAACTCTCCAGGTATTTCTGTTCCTTCTTCCTGAGTGTCCAAGTCTCTGCTCCATACGTAACACTTCACTAGTTTCTTCTTCATCTCCAAGCCCAACTTGCTAGTGAGAAGTATCCTCTTCTTGACGAAAGCTGCCTTGGCCATGGCTCTCCTTGCTTTTACTTCCTTGGTGCACAGGGCGTCCGTCGTGACTATGCTTCCCAAGTACTTGAAGTGCTCCACATTCTCCATCTGTTGGTTTCCAATTACAACGTTCAATGGTTCTGCTCTCGGTGCTATCCTCATTACCTTTAAAGACTTAAAATGTGATTTAACGGAGTGATTCTCTTTTATTAACGCCCAAAGACTGAGCAGGTTGATGTAGCAGTAACATTCTGGAGTTATACTGTGAGATTTCTTTGTGAGTGTGTATTCATGCAGTAGAATTGGATTCTTATCCAAAACTAGGTTGACCCAAAACATAAAAGTTAATTTTATAGCTGCACTGTCTAGAAATTTTAATGTATTTTTTGAGGTACGTCTCTGCCAGGCTAAAACAGTAATTTGGACAGCACATAAGCCATGGCTGGTAGAGGTTAAATGGACCGTAAAATAGCTTATTACAGGAGTAATGCACCACTGTAAAATTTTTCTGAAGATTCTTCTGAAAGTGGGACTGTTGTTAATTCATTCGCACATTATCTGTGCACTGTTTAGTCACTGACTTGAAATGTTGTCTGTGTCAACAAACAAAATTGAAAATGCTGTTTTGCTGTTTCAGTCTGGCTCAGTCAGTTAAAGTGATGATTGCAGTAGCAATTTTCCTTACATATGGACTGCAGTTTTATGTACCCATGGAAATCATTTGGAAGTCCATTGGACACAGGTTTGGTGCACACAAATTTGCAGCTGAGTACGCTGTCAGGACCATACTTGTAATTGCAACAGGTGAGTTAACCTAATTTACATATATATCACCCAAGTATCCATTTACTACACAAAAGTGTAGTAAACTCCTTTTTGATAGACATGAGATTACGGACTGGTCTGCGAAGAATATTGTTTCTGCCTTGTATTGACTGCATGAATATCTGATTTTATTTGAAACGTTTCTTAAGTTCTAAATTATAAATGTTATTAAAACTAATAAATACTCACTCGCTAGAAGTGGTATATCAAGTTTCTGAGCAGGTGGTAATGACTTGAGTTTTAAAGGTGAATGATCTTTTAAATATATCTGTTAAGGAATGAAATAAAGTAAGTTCTGAAAAGGCTTGTTACAACAAATCTATCGTCTGTCAACAGTGGCGATAGCTGTGGCAATACCGCAGCTGGGACCATTCATTTCACTAGTGGGTGCTGTCTGTCTGTCCACTCTTGGCCTCATGTTCCCAGCCATCATCGAAATTGTAACATTTTGGGATTCACCGGGCATGGGATCTTGTTACTGGCGACTGTGGAAGAACGTCTTCATAATCCTATTTGGAGTCCTCGGCTTCATCACAGGCACAATAACAAGCATTGAAGAGATTATAACAGAATTTGGAGGCACTGAGTGAACTTCATCAGTGCAAGAGAAGAGATGCAAAAGATGGGAGCAGTCGCTGCTTTCTAGTTTAACTGGTTTGGTATAGAGGGCTTTCAGTTCTGGCAGTCAGTAAACTGTGGTATTCTGCAGAGACTCAGGTTTTATCTACCAAATGGGTCTGATGACTGGTGTGTCAAGAAATTAGTAATTTCATTACAACATGAACTTTAACTTATATATTATACAGCATGCTTAACCGACCAGAGTTTCTTAAAGAGTAAACCCTGGTGATCATATTGATGAAATTAGTTAGAGCAGTCAACAGTATTATGCTGTGAATGAATACACTTTGGATGTATAAACAGAAAGTACCCTGGACAACAGCAGTAAAATACTGAGAAAGGAGTATCATTAATTTAGAAGAAGATCACAAGTCTTCCATTACCCTAACAGTCTTCTCTTTTTATTCTGTCTTCAGTTCATGTGCTCTATTTATATTTTTGAATGTGTTCCTTTAGGACACTGTTCTTCACAGAGGTTATCATATGTAGTTTCTGAACTTACCTTAATATTGTTTAGAAATAAACATAAATGAACGTATGTTCTGATATGTTTTGAATATTGTTTTCTGTATGCTATTTCTGAACACACCTGTTTGTTATGGCCTGAGCATGCAGAGACTAGTTCCACATGCAAGTGGAATGAATTAGTGTTAATCATGTAAATATTACATGCCCTTGCCTTGTAGTGCTAAGTTTTAGTTAGCAAATTTCAACGCTGACTACAGCAAGGTAGTGCTGATTCGCTACAAAGTAGTGATGCAGAAGATATGGTTATGATATTTCCTTGCTTTTTACAAGGAAGATCCCAATTATAGCCATTTAGTGAGGATGTTTTCTCAGTGGTCAAGTTCCTGCATTGAGAACCAGCAGTTGTGTGTTTTTATTGAGAAGGTAATGGTACTAACTGAGTTAAATGTATGACCACACTTGAGTTATTTTTATGTTTAAAGTGACAGTATAATTTTATGATCAAATTACACTTTTTACTTGTAATGACTGTTGTTTAACCTCTTAAGTGGGTTATTTTTATAATAAAATTATATACAACAATTTAATTACGTGTAAATGAATGACTAAAAATACTGCCAAATTCAAGGGAATGATACTCCTTGTGTTGTATATAACTGCCATTTGTATGCTGCAGGAGGAGTAAGTAATATGTAAATGCACACAGTAACTGCAGGTGGCATACTCATTTTATTACAGGCAAATATTCATTTCACCCACTTAAGTGGTTAATGTAGCATGTGTTTTAACTAAAGATGCTTGGTGTGTAATATGCATATAGACAGTGTACAGTACAGTGTTAGAATATTAGATGCATATGGTTGTTTTTGTAATGTTAGAGTCAACAGTTCTGTCTGTAGTAATATCAAAGTTTTAAGTATGAAATTGTTCACAAATTAAAGGGGAGGGGGTTAGAAGACAATTTGATGTTGAGTGAACCAGAGGTGTGTTACCAACTTTGAAAATGTTATTTAACCTATACCAGTAACATAACCCTATTTTTTTTGTAGCTGTAAGCATTTAGTTTTAACATGAAATTTACATTCAACTTCCTCTTTTATGAATGGCTGCCTTTTAAAATGTTTATTTTATTGGTATTATGTTTACATATTATCTGTTTATGTAATGCCATGTATGTGTCTGTGTTTATGTGCATGTGTGCGTGCACGTGCATCATTATGGAATCAGTTCAGTTGCAGCACACCTCTGGGACAAATTTTGATTGACAAGAGATCTAGCAGCAGGACCTTACAGTTCAGTTGTGGAGTAAACCTTGCTTGTTATTCTTGGACACATGGGATGTACCTGAAATGATGTATGACATGATTTTATTTATTTTATACGTGTTAGCGTGATGCTCTGTCAGTAGATCATTTATGGAGTCAGGCCAGGAATTACTTTCTGTTCAAATGACTTTACAGACACAAAAAGACAGTATTACGTTGTCTGTGCAGTTAAATCTTGATACAGTGCCCCTCTGTATACCACTACCCTACATTTTGTTCATGAATGCCTCAGAACATAAATTCTATACATAATTTTAAAGGGAGTACCCCAATGGGATGGCATCCCCTGCTAGCCACCATCCACCAATATATGTGGCAATACAAATCTACTGTTAAGCACTGTAATCAAGTATGATACAGTTCCATGCCATTTAGTTTCCATTGGATGTGCAGATAACGTCCTGGAATATTTTTGGTTTTAAAAGTACACGAACTTCTTCATTAACAAATAAGATCCACTCTGGAGAGTAAAAGAAAAAAAACACCTATATTATCTCGGGGAGGAGCTCGGTTGCTGCTTGGGGTCAGCGGTATAAATAGCATCATTCCTGTTCTAAGCACTTATCAGTACTTGAACCTGCTACTGAGAGGGTGTTTGATTTTACGATAGAAATATTACCCAATAAAAGAAGCTGCATATATTAACATTCCAAGAAATCTGGTAGAACAGTTGTAGACCTACCCCTTTGCTTTTGATTTTTGTTGGGGTTAGTGAACTCTTCCATAATGGAAGTGTATTCTGCACATTTTTAGTAAGTGATATACAGTAAGAAAGATACATTAGTCTTAATATAATTACCATGCTGGTCACAGTAAGGAAGTTAAACAATATACAGATACACATGTGTTAGTATAATCACAATCAGTGGCATTTGTCTGACATGGGGAAAAGTGCTGAATGCAATCTTACAGGATCATCTCAAATCGACCAGTTAAGGGATGCAAGGAGGCAAACGACAGAATTACCATTGCGGTTTGTGCAACTGAAGATGGGAATGACAGGAGAACTGTAAATGTGGTAGGAAAATCTGCAAACCCTTGATGTTTAAGCTTACCAACCCATCAGGTTGTAGTTACAATTTTGGGAATGGGCTATCCTGAATGAAGTTTTCTAGTTTTGCCATTTGACATAAAATTTTCCCTCAGTCCTGTCAGGTGAATTCTGTGGTAGTACCTTGAAACCTGATTCCTATCTTATTTTTCTTATTTCAGTGATACAAATCTTCTTTATATCTCACTAGTGGTTTATAGCATGCTCATGTATCACTGGAATTTGTCCATTCTTAAAACAATGCAAAGTTTTGGAAATGTATCCTTTTAATTATATGTTGATGCTGTATTTTGACAAGAGTTATTGAGTACCACAAGTGCCTATGGTAATTCCTGGTCTGCAAGATCGTCTGGCATATACATAATACTTATTGCTGTCTTGAATGTGTGGACACAAGAGTAGCCCTACATATAAGAATTACAGTTCCATAAAGTCAGTGGTGATTCTTGCATGCAAACTTTTTCCCTTCTTCATTATGAAATCATAAAATGCCAAATAATTGTTTTACTGAAGTTAAATGTTCAGTATTATATTGAAATTAGTCCTTTTACTGTGTGCTTGGTATGAAACCTTCATGTTGGCATTGAAAGGGTTAAATATTTATCATTGTATTAATAAATACAATTTTGTCAATAATGCTGTAATATCTAAATATCAGTAATTTGGTTTTAATAATTGAGATTTAATATGTATATCTGTATTGTTTAGATGAAGTCAATTACAAGAAGTGGGAAAACTTTGTGTGACCCACTATAGTCTGCCAGATATTCCATGTCAGAATGACTACATCACAAAACTGATCTTTTGAATTTTAAATACTTCCATGCATCCCACCAATGTATCAGTCTGCTTTGGTGTCATGTCAGTCCTCTTCAATATAATACACAGAGAGTATTATTTTTATTATTATTGTTTTTGTTGCAATGAGATAGGATTATGACTCTGTAGAAGTGGGTCGCTTACAGGCCAGTTGTACAGCCTCCAGATGATACTGAATGAATATGAAGCATTGAAGGAATGATACTGTCAGGGAAGAAGCCAAAGGATTTGCATAAAAACCTGTTCTAGTGCCACTTTATCCGCTACAAATCCCATGTAAACTACCCAGAGTGTCAACACAGACCTCTGCATTGTGAAGCCCACAACTAGCCACCTAAGCTATGGCACAGAAATGTAGATAAAGCTTCAAGAAAATATATTTTTGCATTGATCAATTAATCGACAAGCCACAATACATATATTTAAAAGCTTATGCACACACGACACCATGATCATATTTAGTGTTCATGAGGACAAAATCATTATATAACAGAAGCTTATACAGCTATAGCCTTTGAAAATGTGTGCAAAGTTCAAAAATTTGAGAATAAAGATAAAAAATAAAAATTGCATCCATGAAGAAATTAGGAGCAAATTAAATTTTGGGAATATTTACTACTATGCAGTTCAGAATCTTTTGTCTTCCCATCTGGTATTTAAAAATATGAAGATAAAACTCTATTCCTGTCTGCTGGTTTGTGTAGGTGTGAAACATGATATTAAGGGGAAAATACAGACTGAGGGTGTATGAGAACAGGGTGCTGAGGAGAATATATGGACCAAAGAGATGAAATAACAACAGGCTGCAAAAGATTGCATGAAGATGTGGCCCATAATTTGTGTTCTTTATCATTGTAAAATCAAAGAGGATAAATGGATGGGGCATGTAGCATTGGGGAGAATCCATAAAAAATTGTAGTTGCAGACCCTGAAGGGAAGAGATCACTTGCATGGTAGATAGATGAGAGGATAATATTAAAATGAACTGTAAGGAAATAGGGTTGGAGGATGTGGGCTGGATTCATCTGGCAGGCTCTTGTGTACACAGTAATGAACCTTTGGTTTCTATAAAAGTTGGGGAATTTATTCATTAGCTGAGTGACTTACATGAAACTTAGAAGATGCTCAAGAAGAACTGTGCTCCATGGAGTTCTTTTGTTATGTTGATATAAGCACATATTGTCTTCTTTGGTATATTTATACATTAGCCAATCTTACATTTTATCATGGTCCACTTTGATTCAATTTTAGCCCTTCAATTGAGAAATATTATGTTATATAATCTGTATTTCAATAAGTTTGTTTTTGTCATTGATATCTGAAATATCAGCCCTTTATATGTAATCATTGAAGAACTCTAGCAGTAGAAGACAGCCATCTTCAGACTCAAAACCACGAAAACCTCGAATCCTAACTATAGCATTTTTGTCAGTGATGGTCTTCTGTGTTGTGATGCCACATGGATGTGTAGGTAGATGCCAGTGTTTAGGGGAACATTCTGCCTTCATCTTCAGCCTACATGGCATCACAACCAAGAAGACTAGTATCAACATTTTCTCCAACTGTGAGAATCTCAAATCTCTAGTGGTATTGTGTGTTATGTCAATTCTGTCAGAAATTTTGTATATGCTATTGACAACATTGATAAGAAAGAAAAACTACTTGTGGAAAGTAAAAATATTGATTGTTATTGATGATTTGAATTTAAAATGTTTGTGACTATAATCGGGCATTTCCAAATGTTCCACAGAATCACCACTGACACAGTTACCTTGCTGCTGATGTGTATGGAGATCAAATGTTTCTATCTGTAATGTGACCAAAACACTTTTTATAATGAAATTAAAAGAGTAAGACAAGACTTGTATATGAAGTTTCCATGAGAAGTAAATTGATATTGCCCTATGCTTCAGCATTAGGGCAAGACGTCTCATTTCAGGGGCTGTGGGGTGAGTTCTTCATCTCATACTTTTGTGATATAGTGTACAGGCTCAAACAGAAACTGATATTTTCAAGAGATGTGTCTAGAAGCTAATGTATTTGTTATCTAAATGGTATATTTTTATAAAGCAGCTTTAAAATTCTGTTTTGATTTTGGCGCCTGAAATTACCATTTAAAGTATTTTTACTGTTTAATGGTGCATCTGTTTTTGAATGAATGTACATCTCCAGTTTTAAAGTAGGTTTGATTATATTATACAAACTGTGTTTTTGTAGAAGGATCTGACCGCTTGTGTAAGCAATTTAATCAACAGATTGTATCTTGTGTAATTTTGAAATGTATGCTACCATGTAAACTGGCTTCTGCCTCTAACTGTCCAATTTCTTGTAGATCAGGGTTATGCATTTTGCAGTTTTGAAACAAGGTGGAACCCTGCAAGAATGCTATTTGGTGACAGAACAGTAAATGTATACTGTAAATATAGCATCAGGCATATTGAATGAAAAGTCTTCATGTAATCTGGGATGTTTGTGTCAGTGGATATTCTAACTTAGCTATCATCAACCTTTTTTCTGTGATGGGCAATGAGGAGAAGCTTAAAATGTATATCAGACACAGTATTATTGTACAGAAGAAACCAAATGAAGTAACTTTATTATAACAGATTTGTGCCTTGTTTTCTTACAACATGACATTTTCCAAAACATTGTTTTGGCACACTGCAGTTTTTACGTACTCTCTATAGAACAGAGAAGTGTAGTATTAACATTTCATTGAAAGCCATATTTTAACGTTTAATATCGTTGGAATTGAATTGAATATGAAGATTTTAAAATTTGTATTATTATAAGCATCCCAGATCTGACTGAATTTTAAATTAGTAGTTTTTATTTATATTTTACTTTGTAATTTATGATTGTATCCTTCTGCAGAAACATGGTTTGTTAATCCAGTATTAAGCAGGAAGGTTCAATGTTTGGAAAGTATTTTAATATATACAACAATCCCACCCATAGGTTGTGAACAAAGACAGTATCAAACACTATTTTTGGTTTGATCTTATTATATTTTAAGTACATTAACAGAGTTTCAGCTATGGATTTTTAATGGCATGTGTATAATACAAGAACTTCTGTATTTGATTGTTACCCAGCAAACATACAAACTTATTACATTAACCTGAATATAAGGCAGTCTCAACTAAGAAATTTAAATTATGTGTATTCAATTTGTGAATTATAGAGAGCAATTTTACATTATCTGTGTTGTTGATTTGCTTTATTGCCATAGGATTATTTGGAATATTAATCAAAGAACAATACTTCTTAATGGCTGGCAGTAAGTATATGTAACTATGTATATTTAAAATTGAAAGACATCATGACATCCTAAAAATTATTTTGTCAGCAACTATCAAGATAATTTTAAAGTGGTCATGTTCACATTGAAGTGCTGTTATGTTCTCAACAGTTTGCCATCACCACATTTATAGATTTGCATGTGTGTCCAGTGTTTGGAATACGAATGAGATTAACTATGTTCATAAAGTTATGCATACATTTCTAACTATACCTTTAATATAGTATTTTCTATATGCTTTGTTACCTGCTTTGTATAGTGTTATATTTAGTATTCATATGGATCATTCTTAGGGTTACCAAATGTACAACAAGAGAATGAAGAAAACATACATAAAATACAGGACATTAGAATCAAGAGAAAACAAGTACTAGTCAAAATGAAGTTTATTGCCATAATTACACTTCTGTATTGAGTCAGTCTTTTGCAAAATACTCTTTACAGTCATTGATTCATATTGAACATAACAGCAATTATTCTGTTTACTGAAATGTACTTGGGATGTCACCACAGAAAAAATGCTGCAATTTTTAGGATTTTAGTTGAACATTAAATATTGTCTCCATTGGAATAGTTTGTCCATTTTTTATAATGGACATTACTACTGAGCTGTTCCAGCAGTAAAAATACATGAACTGGGAACCCAATATAATGTATTTTAATTTAAAGTGCTTTTAAAATTGAAACAAAAAATCCTTCCCCTCTTTTTTGTTGTTTTCTGTAACTGTATATGTAATTAAATACACACAAAATAAAAATATCTTACAAAAATAACCACTTTGAAAAGAAAGTACATGACTAAAGGTTAAAAAATTAGCACAAAAGCACATAGATAATGGTGGTCACATAATATTATACATGTTTGAGGGATTAGCAGCATCACCATTGAAAGAGAGTATGACCAAATGGCAGTGCCAGGCAACATGAACATTAAATAGCACTTTATATTGGATGAAGATAAATGAATTTGTTCAAACTGTTTCTAATAATTTTACATTTTTGCATTACAGATAAAAATGTAGACTTACTCACCAATTTTAAGAAATAAATACTGATGGCTGGACATAGCCTAAAAATATGGACAAATCCTGCCAGATATGGTCCACTGTATTTTAACAGTGTGAGATAAATCAGATTTCAAATTTGTTAAACTCTGAATCTGAGTTCACTTATGTTGTAGATACCACTGTGTTAGAGCTAATACAGTTAATGTATTATTACTTCACATAATTTAAATTTAAAAGTGATCTGTGCAGTGAGAAATTTCTATAAATATACTCTATGCATTTATTACAGTATATCCCATGACGTTCCTTGTCCTTTTGCACAGACTTATGTGAACCTCTCTCAAAATTATGTAACTTCATCTCAAATTGTGTTACATAACACCCCTTTTAAAATTCTAGTTGTTAAATTTGGGAAAAGAAAGACTGATCTGTCATGACCATTTTAATTCAGTTAATATACTGAGGAGAAAAGAATTAACAATGCCTTGTATTTAGGCTAGTAATTGTTATCACTTGTACAATGTTATTAACATTACATTTTAGTTTAAAGATTATTGTTTCTCTTGCAAAAAATGGTGAGACTTTAATTAATAAAGACTCTTCTGTAGAGAAAGGAAAGGTAGTCATATTGTAGAAGACAGCAACTATAGTTTTATCAAATGTTAATTCCAAGTTCTGGGAAGTACTTCATTCCTAATTTAGGGGCTTCATCTGTGACCTAGCACATTGTTGGTTTCAATGTTAAGATAGTTTAGTTTATTTAATATTAAGAAACATTGTGCATTTTTATAATTGACTATTATATACTGTGATCAGGATTTAGAAACATGAACTTTTCTGTACATTTGGAAAAAAGTGGTTTCTGTCTGTTTTGGTCCACTCAGAATGTCAAAAAATTTATTCAGATTACAGATTACTGGCATGACTTGCTATATATATAAATATAATACACTGTTAGCAAGTCATATGTTAATAGGAAATGGCTATCAGTGTGTGTGTGTGTGTATATATATAAGATATTGTAAATGCGTCATATTGTGATTATATATTATTAAAATATTTATTAAAAACTTTTGCCGTCAATCACAAATATAATATTGTTAAAAGATTAAAACATCATTTAACGTTCCTATCGAGTACTCGATTACATTGGAACTT
>NW_019059702.1:175003-189704 GCF_000696155.1 Zootermopsis nevadensis | reverse complement strand
AATTTTAAATATTGTGATAAGACGGATTAAAATAAATAATTGTTATAATATTCACAATATGACGCAATTACACTATCTTATCTGTACTATGTAAAACTTTAATATAACTCTGATATTTTTAAAAAAGTGAAATGGGCACATGATATTATATATATCTTGGAGATCTATAATTTTTACTAGAGTCATGGTAGCTTATACGTTTAATGAAATACAAGAAAGAATAATTCATACTTCTGTTCGTATTGTGAATTGGTTTTTTAACAGTAGAACTGAAAATACATGGTAACTTCAAAAACTTTTGGGCCAGAAGCATTTACAGTGACATTGTGGCAGGCAGGCTGGAGTCTGTTTAAACATGACGAGACACGCACATCTTCTAAGCAGTTGGCAGATTGTTAATTTTCTGTTGGACTAGCAGGTGTGTTAGGCCCTATAGGATAGCACAGTGCATGGGAGATTTTGATGTGGGGTAATGGAATGTGGTGAGCAGCAGAATACGTATTGTAAAATTTTGCCAAAGATGAAGAATATTGATGGTGGAAATACTGCACATCCATTGCTGATAAACAAATGATATCTTAATAGCTGTCTTCTGGGTTGTAGCTCTGTGTAGTCTGGTAGAAGTTTACCAATGTTTCAGAGGTGCTTGCTGCCTCCATCATCAGTGCAATCTGTCATGGGACTAAAATCCTACAAATGATATCTTATTCCAAATTACTTTAGTCACAGGTTCAGTGATGTTTGTGATTTCTTGGAAGATAATCCATAGAGCAACACTGATGACAGACTTCCTTTGATTTTTACGTTTGATGGAATCTAGTATTATCTGCATGATCTCCAAAGTAACTGGCATTCTTCCATATGGAAGTCACTGACAGAAAATTACTGAAATTTTGTAGACTGCAGTGAAGAAATCAAAGTAACAAAGATAATATTTTACATGTTGTTTGTAAGCAATGTTGTGAGGCAATGGATATCAGCATACTTTATGTTAATAATGAAATATATTTTTGTTATTCAGCTAAATATCATTTTCATCCACACAACTTCATTATAAAACATTGTCTCAATTTTCTAACACAGGTAAATGACTTGAGATGACATAATATATAACAAAACGCGTTGCCATAGGACACTATTTTATAATGGACATGAGTAGATTGAATTGATATTAACTTGAATTATATAACACACACCTGGAACTCTTCAGAATAAGATCAAATTTCATTTTCTGGTTCTTTGTTTTATCTTCTTTTTAGCCGTACTATGAGTGAAATTTAAAATACAGAACAATATGTAATTTATTCATCACAAATTATGTGTTTGCTCTTTTTCAGCTCCACCTGGTCTTCTTATGTACTTCAGAGAACTAGAAGGCAGAGTGAAAAGCTTTAACTATGATCCTGCTAGTAGGGACCTTGGTAAATGACACATAACCTTATTTTACATGCTTGTACAAGTAATATAGGGCAGTCCTGAAACATATATGCCATAATCTTCAAAACTCTTTGTAACTCATTTCACTTTTCAGTCCCACCAATTGAGAGTGAGGGGAGCAGTGGGAGGGGGCTGCATCCATCTCTTGCTTCCCTTTATTTTATTTATCCCTTTTTTAGGGATTTAGGGATGAACAATTTTGGAAATGAGCATGAAATAAATTTAAAGGACCAATTGAATAAAAA
Source organism: Zootermopsis nevadensis (assembly GCF_000696155.1). The sequence continues at coordinate 188,022 of NW_019059702.1, read as the reverse complement.
TTTACTTGGATATTATCCATCGTCTAGTAATAAAACGTAAAAAACGTAAAACGACGTTTCGGAGATGGGACTCTATCTCCGTCTTCAGGTGCCTACTCAGTTGGGCCCACTAGATAGAGCTAATCCCTATCTAGTGGGCCCAACTGAGTAGGCACCTGAAGACGGAGATAGAGCCCCATCTCCGAAACGTCGTTTTACGTTTTTTACGTTTTATTACTAGACGATGGATAATATCCAAGTAAATTTTTATTCAATTGACTCTTCACCATCGTCAAGAAGTTTTAGATTTGATAAATTTAAAGGACATTTATATTATGAATGCAGGCATATTATATTGGTATTGGCCTTCAGAAGGTACTGGAACAAATTTAAGCTGTATTATCTATTCCACTTGAGTGACTAACACAGTAATGTGAGGATAATATTAAAATAAATATTGAAGGAATTGGATGTCAGGCTGTATACTAGATTCATTTATCTTAGGTTAGGATCTATTGACAGACCTTTGTGGACACAGTAATCAACCTTTTCATCCTATAGATGGTAGGTAATTTCTTTACAAGCTGAGCATTTGTTTACTTCTGAAGGACTTTGCTCCATGGAGTTATACTGTGACAAAAGTCTTATGGATATTATAATTTTTTTTTTATTTCTGTAACTGATAGAAGGATGCCATGTTTAGTTGTGATTAAATACATGAGGACACAAAACACCTGCTCTAATCTCATTAAATATAAAGTCATTATAAATGCAATCATTACTATATTCTCATACGAAAAGGGACCCGAGAACTTGCCAACTTGAACTATGGAGTGGGTATTCGAGTGGCGCCTGGCTATTGCAGCATAGAGTGGAAACAAGATGCAGCTGACCCATTCTCCTTCACTGTATCAGATGATACAGGTGGAAATGTAGCTGGTAAGTATAGTACACAGTCATTTGCTAGTAAAGATCACCCACAAAATAAATGTATTGCCTTGTTAAAAAGTGCTGTACCTATTTATTATATCATGTGCCACTTCATGAAGCCCAATTTACTTTCTTTGTCTTTTAAAATTGTCTTACTTAATCTCGCATTGGATCGTTACTGTCACATACTGAATGTTGGCATTGGAATGAATTTGATAGAGGACTGCTTCTGTGATCCACTTATTTAAACAAGTAGCAACTCATTTCATTCAGTTTCAGTATTATTTTTGGTTTCTAAATTGTGGCATTGAAATATCGAAGTGCAAAGTGCCACTTTTGGTGAAACTGGAATTTTTCCTTACATAGCTGTAGTAACATGGATTATCCTCCATGTTTTCCAATTATTTTTCTTCCCTTTATTAGCTTAAATAATCATCAGTTTACAGTACAGTATTTGTGACAACAGCACCTGGCAAACCTTATTTGTTTTATATAATTTATTCCACTGGAGTGTCTGTTAAATAGCCCACTCCTTGGCCTGGAGTAGCCATTTAAATGGCAAGGTCAGAGCACATGAAAAGTTTAATGTGAACATGACCTATAGCCATGGTGTAGCTCTATGGACATTTCAGTTGCTTATGAAGACCTATAGCCATGGTGTAGCTCTATGGGCATTTCAGTTGCTTATGATTAGAGCTGTGTGGTAGACTGCATTGAGTTAAAAGATATTACAAGTAACATTGATGATTTTCATGTGTCATGATAATTGTAAGTACCTGAATGTGATGACGTAATAGGTTAAATATGTAAGATTTGAGGTTTTCACAACGGTGAGTATGAAGATTTCTGTCTTCTGGGTTGTTGCGCTGTGTAGTATGGTAGATGTTTACCGACGTTTCAGAGGTCATACTGCCTCCGTCATCAGGGCGGTGAATATGAAGATTTCGGTCTTCTGGGTTGTTGCGCTGTGTAGTATGGTAGATGTTTACCGACGTTTCAGAGGTCATACTGCCTCCGTCATCAGGGCGGTGAATATGAAGATTTCGGTCTTCTGGGTTGTTGCGCTGTGTAGTATGGTAGATGTTTACCGACGTTTCAGAGGTCATACTGCCTCCGTCATCAGGGCGGTGAATATGAAGATTTCGGTCTTCTGGGTTGTTGCGCTGTGTAGTATGGTAGATGTTTACCGACGTTTCAGAGGTCATACTGCCTCCGTCATCAGGGCGGTGAATATGAAGATTTCGGTCTTCTGGGTTGTTGCGCTGTGTAGTATGGTAGATGTTTACCGACGTTTCAGAGGTCATACTGCCTCCGTCATCAGGGCGGTGAATATGAAGATTTCGGTCTTCTGGGTTGTTGCGCTGTGTAGTATGGTAGATGTTTACCGACGTTTCAGAGGTCATACTGCCTCCGTCATCAGGGCGGTGAATATGAAGATTTCGGTCTTCTGGGTTGTTGCGCTGTGTAGTATGGTAGATGTTTACCGACGTTTCAGAGGTCATACTGCCTCCGTCCTGATGACGGAGGCAGTATGACCCCTGAAACGTTGGTAAACATCGACCAGAGTACACAGCGCAACCACCCAGAAGACAGAAATCTTCAATAGGTTAAATACTTTGTGCACACTTCTTCTTCTTCTTCTATGGCTCTCTGGTCCGTATTCAGTCCATGGCCTCTACAATTCTCCTCTTCCATTCAGTCCTCTCCGAGGCTTTGATTGAGGTTTCGAAACATCTTCCTTTTTTACGGTGCAAGGTTGTTAGCACACTACATAACATTAAATGACGTAAATTATTAAATAACTGGATAACTGCTATAGTATCCAGAGAATTAAGTTTAATGCTTTTAAGAGGTAATATCAATGTTATATTTTTCCTCTGGGTTGAAAGAACACAGTCTGTATATAGAAAGTGGAACTACAGCTTCCTCTCCTGACATTCAAGCCAAAAAGGAAGAGGGAATTATGTGGGTACCTCAGACTGTTGATTATATTGAAATTGACATGTTCTCAAAACTCACTTCTCCCTTGCAGGAAATCCTCTGACTGCTTTACAAGGTGAAAATTGTACCACTGATTTTGTTGTGATACCAAATCCATATCAGAGAGCAGGTAGTCTGTTATATGACAGGTTTTGTGGAAATGCACTGCTGACAATGAGAAGTAAGTTTCCAGAAACTTTATAGAGTATTCTGAGATTGTCTGAAGAAAGTTTCCAGTAGATTATATAGTGTGTGTGATAATTCATTGAGCTGATTACTATAAAAGATATTTGTTAAATTAAAAATTAATGTTTGGATGCCACTGCAAAATTCAGGATCATCATATGTCTCGTGTGACACATGGACCTGACTTTTGGACAGATGTGCAGTTGTTGACCCTCTCCTGGCAACAGTACCTTAAAATGTTATACTAAAACACACTGATTGTGTATTCATATGCTTTTCTGTATTTGCAGCTTCCTCCAAGCCATTTGTTTTGACTGTGGTAACGGATGGTGATGAACCTGTGACCAGTGACTTTGAGAATAGAGGCTTTAGTTTGATTTATCGTCAGATACATTGCCATTGAACTCGCTTAACATTCCCAAAACAGTAAGTTTCTGACTGGCTTGTTTAGTTGTTTCAAAATAAATTAATTTAGAGTCATATGGTATTATTTGGTTTGTGTAATATACAAATAATCTTTGAAGATATCCTTTAGTTATGACTAATTACCAGGCTATTTTATTAAAAGAAACCTTCAATTGTACATTTTCAGGAAACTGGTAAATTAGTTTTTGGATGTCATTCTAATGGATATATACTGGCAAGTACTGACTGCTTTTATTGTAGAATGTGGTTCCAGTGATCGGTGGCTCTTTAATACAAAGACACTGTGGCAGGTTGATAGATTTTATAAGATTATCTGTTGAAATGAACTAAATGAATGAAGTCTTGAGACTTTGATAGTGATTTACTGAATGTATTTTCATTTGTGGGTGATTATAATGCAATGTGGTGAACTAGTTTTGTAGTGTTTCCAAGGACTGATTGCTCTTCAGGATAAAGTGACAGACACTAGACATAATCAGTACCTTTGTTTCTTGGACCAGAAAGTATAGAAATTTTGTTTTGTATTCTGATAAGTGGATGTGATAGATGGTTTTCATTGGTTAGACATACATTCAGATCCACCAGTAGGAGGAATATGAAACTTTCCATGGCCTCATTGTCTATACCTATTTAAGGTATGTAAAAATATTCTTTTGAACTTAATCCATTGTCTAAATTATAAAATAATAAAAGTACAACATTTTTAAGCTGGATTGTGCTGCTGTCATCAGGTCTGAAGTTAGGTGAAGCAGGGGGTTCAACAGATATGCTTTCTGTCCTCTTTCATCCCGTTTTTACCTGACGACAGAAGCAGAATCCAGTTTGAAAAACATTGCAGTTTTATAATTTTATAACTTACAAAATGCACATAGTCCAAAAGAACAATTTTACATATTATAACATACCATAATCAGAAACCTTTAGAATTCAACCTATTTAAGGACTCAATCTGCTGTCAGTCACTTCACATTGAAGCCAGAGATTGTTAATGTTCTTAAAATACTGGAAAACTGACCCACCTTAAGAATGTATCATCTCACAGAAATGGAGATACAAGCCTCTGTTTAAACAGTTGAATATAAAGCATGCTTACAAGACAGATATTTATAAGTAAATTATAACTTATTAGGAAATCAATATTTGACCATAGTGTTAGCAATTCTATTTGAACCAGCAATTATTTATGCTTACTAGACATAACAGAAATATAACATATGTGCCAAAATATAGAAAAATAATTACAGCTTAATTTATATTCCACTGCTTCATGATTCAAAACTCCAAGTAAAATTACACTACAGCCTTCCTGATATGATATTTTGTGCATGTCGTATACATGTTCATCTTCTCAAACAATTATGAACACAAGTGTTTTTCCATCTGTACTGCTGATAATTCTTGCTGTAGAGTGGAACTATGAGGAGCTTAAACTATAATGCACTTTGAGAAAGTTATTTAGTTCAGTATTATTTTTTCTTATTTTTCTACTTCACTCATACACTTTCATAGTTTGCAATACAAACTTACAGTACTGTATTTTACTTCATTGTCATACAGTGCATTATGATGTAACATAGAGATTGTTGTTATAAATGTGAATATTTTCTTTTGCTTTTTATTTATACACACTTTAGTAATTAAATAATATATACGTAGTAGTTGTAGAACACCTGGAGCCTTGTAAAATGTTTTAAAGCACCATTCCTTTTTGTGCTCTTCCAGTGTTTCCCTCTGTATTCTGGTGGTTGTAATACTTTGAGCAATGTTTCTTCAGAAAGTAATTTGTATCTTATTGTACTTTAAAATAAAGTTTTTGTATTAGTGAATAATAGTAAAATTGGTTTCAACCTAGTAAAGTTTATTTATCTTCTTAAATAAGACACCAAAATATATTCATTTAATGAAAAATATTCAACTTACATATATCTTGTAAGATTTGAGGTTTTCACAGTGATGAGTATGAAGATTTCTGTCTTCTTGGTTGTTGTGCCGTGTAGTCTGGTAAATGGTTAGATGCGATCATCGCCCTGATGACGGAGGCAGTATGACCTCCGAAACGTTGGTTAACATCGACCAGACTACACGGTGCAACATCCCAGAAGACAGAAATCTTCATACTCATCGCCCTGATGACGGAGGCAGTATGACCGTAGAAAATAATTTCTCATTGTACTGTTGTTTGACTCTGATTATTATGTGTGTTGAAAAAGCAAACCTGAGTGTTGTGTGTCAAGTCTGATCAGATGCTTTTTGGATAATTTTCTTTTAATAGTTGCTTTCCTTATGTGTACTGTATGTAACTTTCATTACCAATTTTTATTTTTATTTATACAGTGTAAAACTATCCATTTACCTCTATTCAATCTTCATCTGTTCAGGGTCAAAAGTTTTATGTCTTGAGTACACATAAAATAAAATTGTGTCAGTACTGCAGTTCATAAAGATAATAGACTGACTGGTAAGGAGGTATATGGAATAAACTGTTCACTGCCATGAGAATCTCAAATCTCAGATGTTCATTGCGTATTTTAAAATATTATTTCAGTTGTTGCCTGGAGAAACTGAGGAAATTTGTGAAAAACCTCGGCTAGGATAGACATTTCTCCAGTTCCTAAATTTATACCTGGAAATGTTACTGTCCTATCCTGGAACTATGACCATTCATCTGTATATTATTACTTCTGCAAACATTCTTATTCCTACATAACTGTGTCTTGTTATATGGTTCCAATATTTTCTTAGTAAGTTATAAGAAGCCTAAGTTAGTGTTAATGAATTCCAACTGTTACTTGAACAAGACACTGTAACATCCTCTCCTCCTCATCCTAATACCACTAGTATCAGTTAGATGTGTTACTGCTATGTCAACCCACTTTGTTTCTTTGTAAAGGTATTTGCTTAAATTTCTTATATGTTATGGCATGCATAGACTCATGTATATACAACATAAAATGACAAATACAGTCTGTTTGGTCACCTGTTTATCTACTGCCAATTGTAAATTTGTTGTTACTTAAATTTGTTTGGAAATGGAAATGAGTACGAGAGGAATACTGAGTGGAGGATAAAGTACAGTTTGGGTCTAATCAGAGTTGAAAGAAAGTTCAGCTAGAATGTTTATTGGGATACACAAACAGCCCGAGACTATATGAAGAAGTAAATGTGATGCTTCACTGCTACTTTGTCTGTTACGATAGCTTGTGTGATGTGTTTCTTGTGGTTTCTTTTCCTGTGTTACGCAGTTGTGGGGCAGGAACCTGAAGACTACAGTAACAAGACCAGCTTGGCAGATGTCAGGTGGGAAAATGAGACTTACTTGGACCGCAGTGAGAGATGTAAGTTATGTGAAGACAGTCCAATTTTTTGGTGCATTTTACCAAAATGGGAGCATCTCTCTGTCTTTAGAGTGTCTGTCTCTCTGTTACATGAAATATTACGAATTTTCAGATTGCCGATGTTTTGTTATCTCAGTGTATAAAATAAAGTTTATGGAATTCTGGAGATTGATTCTGTCTGTTGTCAAGTTAAAGGAATGAGTATGTGTTCTTTGAGGCCTCTTATATGTTTATGCAGTGATATAAAGTAGCTAACAATCTTCACATTGTAGGTACCTCTTCCTTTTATCTGAATATGAAGACAGAAGCAACCTCTGAAAAGTAATACATCTTCTCATGCAGACACAAGACAGTGTCCAAGAAATATATTGTTCACGATGCATGTCCTCATTTACAATTGATGCCTCATCCTGGTCACTTGCTTTATATAACTATGGCCTGGCTAGTTGTAGGTTATGAAGTACTGCCTAGGAAGAGACATCACCCAAGTTTTATTGAGACAACAATGAGCACGGTGACCCTTTGTAATTTAATTTTAAGGTTTTGATGAAGCTAAGATGCCAATTGTGGTTTTCTGGACTGTGATGCCATGCAGTCTTGTAGGTAGTTACTAGTGTTTCAGAAGAATGTATTGCAGGATTTGAGGCTGTTTTAGTATGAAGATGGCTATCTTCTGGGTTGTTGCACCATATGGAGCAGCAAGGACTTGTGAAATGTCAGTAAACTTCTACCAGAATACAAGGTGCAACAACCCAGAAGATAGCCATCTTCATACTAAAACATTTCTCCAGAATATTGATAACCATCTACAAGACCACAGAGTATCACAATACAGAAAACAAAAGTTGATATTTTGTGTTTGTTTCTAGTCTTCTCATTCTTCAATGTCATCCGCTTTAGAAATGTCCAATGCACTGGAACCAATCATCATTTAGGAACATGCTATTCAAGACAGGAGTGCACCAGCTTGCAAGGCACAGCATCTGGGTCCTGTGCCAGGAATTGGGGTGTCTGCTGTATCAGTAAGTGTATTGATCTGGGTCTGGTGGTCTTGTTGACATGGGGAAGGAATGGTCAACCATTGACATGGCACACTAAGGGTTGCATATAATCTCACAGCTGTGTTTGCTAACTTGGCCACTTGCTGTTTCAGTTGTGTACAGTGGAATGGAATCAGGAGGGTGGGCATAAAAATGCTGTAGCACAGTGACCAGTCTTTATCTATTGGGCATCCCTAACAATTGTCCTATTAGTAAACCTGCAGCTTGAATAAACTGCAGTACTTTAATTTCTGGGACTTTGTGATAGTTGTTAGATTTCAACAAGTAATCTCTAAAGTGATGGTACCTAAGTTCTGCAAGAGACAGGAGCATAATATTTCTATAGATTTTTGACACCTGATATAACTAGAATTATCAGCTGATACTTTTTTGTACAGGTGTGCTTTTAATTGACTGACAGTGGCTTATTAATAGCCTTGTCTGCTGTGTCAGGAAGTATTGATACATGTCAGACTGAGGTCTCGATGACATGATGAAGGCTCCAAGCTATGCCTGGAACTAGGGTAATAACTGTGGCCAGTAATTATGCTGATGTATGCTTTTTGTTTTTTTGTGCCACGGTGGTCTAGCGGTTAGAACGCTGGCCTTGTAATCCTGGGGTCTCGGGTTCGAATTTATAACTTGTGTTGGGCAAGGCCGTGGTCTAGGCAACACGGAGTTTTCCTCCGTGGCATCCCAACACTGGCCTTGTAATCGTGGGGTCTCGGGTTCGAATTTATAACTTGTGTTGGGCAAGGCCGTGGTCTAGGCAACACGGAGTTTTCCTCCGTGGCATCCCAACAATTACTCCATTCACACACAGAAGAAGGCAATGGCAAACCACTTCTGGATCATCTGCCAAGAACGTATATGAACAGGTCCCAGTACGAGAAAAGGATGGAAGGATCCTGTTCATATGGACCTGTCGTCACACAGAACACTAATAATAATAATGCTTTGTTTTAATAATTGTGATGCAGTCATGTCCATCTCCTGTGCTACAATTGTTAACATGTTAACAGCATGACACCAAAAGAAAACTGTTCAGTGAGCCACTTAATATGTAGATATTGATCATCTGTGTTCAAATGTTGTATGGTGTTCTAGGTAGACAGCAGTATTTTGGAGGAAAGCACTATCTTCCATCTTCAACCCCAAAGATGGAGGCAGTGTGCTCTTCTGAAATGTTGGTATCCACCTACAAGTCCACACAGTGTTGAAACCCAGAAAATCAACACTGGCATCTTCACCACTGTGAGATCCTCAGATCTCACACTTAATCTACACATTATTCAACACCGCAGTCACACTGGAAGATTTCCAGAAGGCAGCAACATGCTTGGAGCCAGCAAAATAGACTGAAATCTTTCTATTAATGAATAGTTAATGAAATGATATGAATTCTTTTTTGTGATAGGAACAGTGTAAAACAATATGGAGGATCAGTGTAATTGATACTGAAACTATATGTTGTTTTATCTCAAATCTAATTAGCATCGTTACTATGAAAAGTAAGTTGAATTATGGGCTGGGCTCTTTTAAGTCATGATGGTTGTGGAGGAGTAAGTATTGCAAGACTATCCTAGTAAGTATCCCTTGTGTTGAACTACTGTATTGCTACATATGAGATGTTGTAGTTTCTCAATATCTTTTCAGTTCAGAAGTCATGTGCCGCAACCACCAGCCTTAACTTCACATACTTCACCAATCCTGAATATCCCAGAGCATACACAAGCAGTGCACGTTGCAGCATTACTGTCTCCAAGTGTAACTCTAACATTTGCCAGGTAAAAAAGGAAAATATTTCTCAAAAACAGAAATGTTATGCAGTTTAATCTAGTTTTTCTGAAATGGATCAGACAAATTACAGATTTTATTCACATACTAAAAGTTACTGTAAACATGTTTCTTCGTTTGCACTTGTCATCATTTAAATGATGATACACTAACATCTCATGTGGCCCATACATGCACAGTCTGTTTGTTAACATAATCATTTTAATTAAAATTAACCTTGTCTGTAAATGAGACTTTTGTCTCAAAAATGCATTCGAACTTTGTATGAAAATAAATTTCTTACTTTTTGAACAATCCTGTATGTTGAAATGTCATACTTATTTTACACCACATTGTTAAGAATTAAAATTGTCATTACAGGCTACACTGTTTCCCAAGATTGCTATGTTCAGTTTATGGTGGTTTAATTACTCCAAGAATAATTATTTAAGTAATCAATACAATTAAATGTGAAGCATCCTTTTGGAAAACACTCTGTGCTTAATAGTGCTAATCTGATGACTGAATGAATTACTGATTTGCTTCTGAATTTATTACAGTTCATGGTATCTGGATGTATGAAATGAAAATCAAGCCCAATAATGAATATATAATGTAAAGAATGTATTTAAAAACTATATGTGCTCCAGACTGGGGTCTTTATATATGCTCTTGATAATTGCAGAATGTAGTGTTTAAAACTGTTTTCTCTCTTAACAGTTACGTGTTGATTTGTTTGAGTTAACCCTTACTCAACCAAATGCTGAAGGAGCGTGTAATGTAGAGCACCTTGATATAACAGGTGGTGCTTCTTCGGTGCCTGTCATCTGCGGTGACAACAGTAACCAACATGGTAAGATTATGTACCAAACAGAATGAAAGATGTGTTTCTCTTTGTTGAGAATGATAATTCTCAGTATCTTGACTATTCTGAGTTCACCCTTTTCCCTTCATATCCTGTTCCCATTGGACACCCTTATTGTACATAACGACCCACATTCCCAGCTTGTCTAATTTGTACCCTCGAGATGGTTATATGTCCTACAAGCCACTGATAACCGCCTACAAGATGACTTGGCGTAATAACTCAGAATTCTACAATACACATTTTCACTGCTAGAAATCTAAAAATCTTATGTGGACTTATGCATCATGTAAGTGTCCAAAGTTGAGAATACCTTAACCTGGGGGCCAAGAAAAAGTAAGGTTTTTTTCCTCTAGCCAGTAACCTAAAGACTGAAGTAGAACCAGCTTCTGAAATGTTGTGCTTTTAATTAAAAAAACTTGGACAGTGGATGAAGTCCAACAGAATAATTTACACAGTGTCAAATCATAGAAACATGTAAACTTCACTCAAATGTTGTGTTTAATGAAACTGTAAAATGTCAGAAAAACTTCACTGCAGAGAGTTTGGTAGATGGAAAAATATACTGTGAATAAAAGTCTTATATAATTAAACACAAATGAATAACAGAAAAATGAAAACTTGTTATTATTAGAAATGTGTTAATACACCCCACAGTTTTTAAATTTCTACTTTAGGGTAATCATAAAGGGTGCAGACTATATATTGATTCTTAAGAGGATTAGATACTACATTCAGAAACTGAACGTCTTGTACTCGGGTAGTGCCTATTTCATAATGACTTCAGTAAAAGTCTAAAGCCAAGAGATATTAAAAATCAGCACTAGACTTGTGGCTTTGTCATTGTTTAAATTCCTCATTTCAGCTATCTTCTGTAAGATTAGTTCAGGTATATTGTAAAAGTACTGTCCACATCAGTTTCCTTGAGCCCAGTACACCCACCTGTGATTTGGAAAGCAACTTGATATGATATGGCACGTATTCACCCAACAAAGGAACTGGTCCTGAGCAACTTTATTTAGTACTCTTAGGTGTGTGTGTGCATGTCGAAATACAAATACACACACTATGCTTCAAGTACATTACTTTTATAACTGGTATGTACTTCACTTCAACATTTTATATAATATTTCTCTTCTGTTGTAATTTCTTATTCATAATTTATTCTGTAATATAGTCATTGTAGTTTTTCTAGAAGTTTTCTATATCATTTACTGAAAAATCAATTACAGTGCAATGTGTAGTCTTCATTTTGTTCATAAAATGTTTGGTTATGGGTTTAATCCTGCTGTCTACCAACACAAATAAATATCTTGGAACATGAGGGCATTATATAGGCTTGCATCTTTATGAATGAAATTCAAGGTGTTTAGAAGTTAAACAAAATTAGAAAGTGATATAAATGATAGTTTGTTAGATTACATAGTAACATTGGAGAAATAATAAGGGAAACATGATAAAAATTGAAGATTCTTGTGTTGCAGTATATGTGGACTTCCAAGAAGATAATGCCCCAATTCAAATCAGTATTAGATCCACCTCAGCAGCAACTACCAGTCACAAGTGGAATATCGGGCTTACCCAAATAGAATGTTCAAGTTCTGAGCGAGGTTGGTACTCTGACAAAGAACAATGCTAGTAGACACTGTCAGACATTATGTGGCAGAGTTTTATCCAAAGAATGGTGATTAACCCAGGCTAACTCTGCTGTTTGAATTAATTTGCTTATTTAAGTAATACACATTGTAGTGTGTGCTGGTGCTGTAGGGCTGACTGATACATACAGGCAAGTGCCAGGCTATCCAGTTTTAAATGTGGTAATAATGATTCTTTCTTTCAGTTTATTTACCTTTACAGATAGAGCATGCTGTAATTAGTGTTGGGAAAAAATTGTCAAATGTTGAAGAAATTGTGTTCTGTTCCTTACTACAGCTGCACTTTTCTTCCACAGCTCCAGCAGGTGCTCTGATGTACTACAGAGAATTGCAAGGCACTGTGAAGAGTTTCAACTATGGTACAAGTATTGGTAAGTGACACATCACTTCTTTTTATACGAGGCGCGTCCACAAAGTACGTTTCCCACTCGTCCCACAGCTAGCAAACCTTATATTGCGCGAAGCGACTGTGCGTACGTGATAGAGCAATGACGTAGCATGGCGCTTGCACTAACGGCACTTCCCGCGTTCTCACAGTAGCATCGTTGCAGCTGTTGAAGATGGAGGTTCTTATTCCAGCTCCCGCCGACTGTGAAGTGCGGTCAGTGATAACGCTAGGCCGCACACGGCTCGACGGACAGCAAGTCTCCTGCAGGAGTTCAGCTGGGAGGTGTTTAATCATTCACCCTACAGCCCGGACCTCGCTCCCAGTGATTTCCATCTTTTCCTACACCTCAAGAAATTCCTGTCCGGTCAGCGTCAGCGGTTTGAGAATGACAGAGAGGCGGAGATGGCTGTCACACAGTGGTTCCAATCCCAGGCGGCAGACTTCTACGACACAGGTATT
>NW_019059702.1:117484-174310 GCF_000696155.1 Zootermopsis nevadensis | reverse complement strand
AATTATATTTAAGTTTATATAATTTTATACACCTGAAGATGGTTCTTTTAGAACTGAAACATGTCGTGTAAAAAGTGATGATCTAATGTAAATCGAACATTTCGATGAGAACATCATTTAATATATTTTAAATATTTAAATGTTAATTATAGTAATATTTTAATATTTAATAGGAATTTTATTGTGATTAGACTGACAAGATTTAAACAAATAAACAAATACTTCCTGAAATGTAAATATTTTATACTGTCCACTGAGGCTTAATTCTGGAAGAGTGCAAGTGCTTCAAATTTATATGACTTTCAATAAATGAGTTAGTGAATAATTAATCTATTCATACAAGACATTCCTCATCTCATTACAATAAGACATGGTACTTGACATCATGTAATGTTGCTACAGCTGTCATGATGGCAGTGTTAGTGAATAATTAACTACTAATGGTTCATAGTTTTGTGAATCCCATCAGTGCAACATTATGATTATGAGTGAAGCCTTAGGACTTTTATAACTGGATCTTATTTTTGTAAGCGATTGAAGTATGCCATGATATAATAGTGACGAAATAAACAAGGCCATGTATTATTGTTTCACTCTTATCATCCACAAAGATAAATACAGCCACACACTTATTGTCACCTCAGATATGGACAGGACACGACAGATTATCAACACAAATTATGGAGTGTTTGTTCGAGCAGCAAGTGGGTACTGCAGCATAGAGTGGACACAAACTTCGGGTGATCTATACTCCTTCACTATGACGCGAGGTACAGATGCAATTCTTCCATCTGATCTTGGTAAGTACAATAGTCATGCGAATGCACAGGTATTTACTAATCATGGTTCAACCTTTGTTGATGACCAAAAAAGAAAGTAATTGTCCTGCTATAGTCTTCTGTAACTCTCTCAGGTCCATATATTTCCTGAGTCCATTGTTTTCAAATACTTATAATTTATGTTCTTCCCTCAAAGTAAGTGACAACATTTTGTACCCATATGTCATTTCTTAAGTTCATTCTTTTATACATATTTCCATGGAGTTAGTTTTTTAGTGTTGTTTATTTTGAAGGATTACTTGTATTCAGTGTCCTGATTATTAGTTTTGTCACCTTTTTTGTACATAGTGACAGTAACCTTTATTGGCTGTACATAGTCCAACTGGCTACACATCTAAGTAGCATAATACAAAACATTAAACCCCAAAATCAAAGTCAGTCAGCAGACCTGTAATACCAAGATTTAAATACTCGAGTCCTAATTTTTCTCTGTCTTTTCGTTTCTTCAAACAGAGACGTATTATATGAATTTCTTTATCCAATGTAATTTCACTTGAATTAAATGCAGTCCAGTAAGTAGCAGAGGGCTCTTCTTCCAGGCTAATGTAAAACTTTAGGGCTGTGTGACCTCTGGCCTAAATGGTATATAACCTGCTTCTGTAACTGTATAAGGTCTCTAGACAGATTTTAATATAGTTAACTTATTGTGTACCAGATGAATCTCAAGTTCTGTAATAGATCTGAACATATTTAGTTAATTTTGTATGTTGTATTCTGGGGACACAAAATGAAATATTGTGTCAAGAGGATTGATACGTAATTTGTAATATTATACAATTGTTTCATAAAAAAGTAAAAATCTTCATGAGATAAATTTCTTTTTGTCATGTTCATATGTTGGATGCAGTAACGTTTGTAGTGTTTTTGCAAAACTTGATTTAACCTTAAAGAGAGCTTTATGAGTGCATGTTGATGGTACATTTTACTTTGGACTGCACAGACCCAGTCTACATGTAGAGAAATGAACTTCAGCTCCATTTTCTGGCATTCCAGTCAGAGATGGAAAAATAATGTGGATATCTCAGACTGTTGAGCATCAATCATACTGAAATTTGCATGTGCTCATTATAAACCTACTTTCTTTCAGGAACTGCCGCAGTAGCTGAAAGTGGTATAGACTGTACCACTGATTTTATTGTAATACCAAATCCATTCCAAAATGCAATGAGCCTAAACACCGACAGATTTTGTGGCAATGCACTGTTGCCAACCACAAGTAAGTTTCCTCTGTTTACAGAGTACTCTGAGAAAATTGCCAACAGAATATAGTCTGATAACTGGTCAAGCTGATTCCCATGCAATGCAATGTTTAACTGTCACTAACCACATTTAGGTAATGCATGGACCTCAGTTTCAAAAACCCTGCTGCAGCTGATCTTCATATGACAGCAGTACAGTTAAAGTAAAATACATTGACATTGGTTTAATGTTTGTGTATTAATAAGCTTCTTTTATTTTCAGCCTCTGCCAAGCCATTCGTGTTGACTGTAGTAACAAATGCTGCTGAATTGCCAGATCAAGACAATGAAAATAGGGGCTTTAGTCTGAATTATCGTCAGATACCTTGTACATAAATGAGCCGGGATAGCTCAGTCAGTATAGTGACTAGCTACGGGCTGGACGACCGGGGTTCGATCCCCGACGGGGGCAGAGGATTTTACCTCTAGCCTCTGCGTCCAGACCGGCTCTGAGGCCCACCCAGCCTCCTCTACAATGGGTACCGGGGTCCTTTCCCGGGGGTAAAGCCGGCCGGGGTGTGATGCTGACCACTCACCCCCATCTAGTGCCGAGGTCAAGGAAGAGAGGAGCTATACCTCCACTCCCCCCAAACGCCTACATGGCGTATAGTGGGAAAAACTTTACTTTACTTTTACCTTGTACATAAACTACAATTCTTGGCTTAATAGTTCCAAGTTCTGGAAGTTTCTAACAGACTTTTTAGACTGTTTCAAGAGAAATCCACCCAAAGTCATGCAGTATTATTTGGTGATGTTAATTTATTGTGGGATGATATATGTAGAATATGCCGTCCATGTATGGTTTACTAGAGGCTAGTAGACAGGTGGGGCTATAAGTGAATTCAGAAAGAACTAAGTTCATGTTGGTATCTCGTCGTCAGAAGACAGGCGGGCAGAATTATCTTAGGGTGGCTAATAAATCCTTTGAAAGTGTTGCAAAGTTCAAATATTTGGGAACAACAATAACAAATCAAAATGATTATCATGAGGAAGTTAGGAGGAGACTAAATTCCGGAAATGCTTGCTACTTCTCAGTTCAAAATATTTAGTCTTCCTGTTTGATTTCTAAGGACCTGAAAATTAAAGTATACAAAACAATAATTTTGTCTGTTGTTTTGTATGAGTTCGGAACATGGTCTCTCACTCAGAGGGAGGAACACAGATTGCAAGTGTTTGAAAATAGGGTGTTGAGGAGGATATTTGGGCCTAGGAGAGAAGACGATGGGGCATGGAGAAAACTGCATAATGATGAGCTTAAAAATCTGTAATACTCCCCTAATATTGTCAGGGTGATTAAGTTGAGAAGAATGAGATGGGCTGGGCGTGTAGCGCGCATGGATGGGACAAGAGGTGTGCACCGGGTATTGGTTGGGAAGCCTGAGGGGAAGAGACCGCTGGGGAGACCTAGACGTAGATGGGAGGATAATCTCAGGCGGGATCTATGGGAGATAGGAGTTGAAGGAGGCTGGATTTTGTTGGCCCAGGACAGAGTCTGATGGAGCCTTTGGTTATTTCGGTGATGAACCTTTGGATTCGGTAAGCCATCTAGTTAGTTAGTTAATTGGTCACATCATAAATTATCATGTACCTTCCTTCAGCTATAAGACTCCTGACTGAGATGTTAAGATATTGTTGCAATCCTGGTGCTTAAACAGATTTGTGGGACTTTGAAAGGTTTTCTGTTGAAATGGGCATTATTGTACACAAATACTCACTGCCATTGTGGTCACTCTTAATGAACATTCGCCTGATCGAAACTCTTAAATACACCAAAGCCATTATTATCAAGATATGCAGTTAACAAATATATGTTATGAGAGGAGGTGTAGTCTTGAAAGTGCCTGGATATTCTGTCATGCAATTCCAAGCTGAAAGAAATAGGTATGAGTAATGATATGAGGCTGTTCTCATAAACTTAATAATGGCTTTACACTTTCAAGTTCGAATAAATAACAAACATCTCATAAAATGCACTGACTTAAAAGAGCCTGATGTTTCTGTCTCATATTGGTCAGAAATTAAACAAGACATTAATTCTGATTTTTGTACTACATAGTTTATCTCAATGATGTTGGGAGGGCTTATCGCTCCCTTCTCTGTACATTATGTTGCTTGTGTTTGACATTGCTATGTGATTACAAGAAATTCCAGTGCTCCAGCACTGGGATGCCTCCTAGGGATACTCTGTCTCAATTACTGAATAATGATTACAAGTGAATATGATTGGGAACTGAATGAATGTAGTATCACACAAACAATGAATGGCAGATAGTGAAGCATGGTTGTTAAAACCCTGCTTGGAGTGGTCCATTTCTGTGTTTTTGGGTTGATAGCTGGATGAGTATTCCTATACCCAAATGTAGTCAAAATTGTCTCTGGGATACTGGAAAAGATCTTAAAGTTACCATTTGTAAATGATACATCATGAAACTAGTATAACTGTTGCTTTTTGTTTTAACAGTACATAACAAATACTTATACAACCAGTGTTTTTAAACATACTTGGCTGAAAATTTTCTAACTCAGTGTAGAACTGTGAGGAGCTTTCAATGTGTTGTGTTTCCAGACAATATTTAATCCTGTGGCATTTTTGGTTTTTTTCTAGTTTTATTATATGTTTTTTTATAATTTGTAATACAAACATATAGCTCTCTATTTTACTTGTTTCTTATAAAATGTTGTATTATGAAATAATTTTTAAAGAAGTTTTTTTTTGTATTACTACCATAAACATTTTTATTTGTTTCTAAGTTTCATTTTAATATTTGTGAAATTAAGTAACAAAAGTATATACACATAATAGAACACCTAGAGCCTTTGAAAGTACCTTGCAACATTTACTTTTGTACCCATCCAAAATTGAATTTCTTTCCTTTCTTATTTGGATACTGTAGTATTGTTAAAAATATTTACACAGAAAATTAAATATCTTAATACACTCCGAATTTACAGCTTTAGTGGTAGCAATGGAAGATGTAGATATATTTTGTAGGTCTTTATAATTGAAACTCACTAACGACTTGAACACTGAATTTGCTGTGATTTGGAATAATGAATGAGTTCAGAAATTTTGTTTGAATCTTTTTCTCTGCTAAAATAACAAATTGAGATAGTTATCTAATAATATCCGAATAACCTTTTTCATTTATAATCTTATGAGTAATATCTATAGTCATGATTAAACTATAACAGAAAACTGGGGCTTAATAGTACCTGTATTTTAAAAATCTATTGCATCCTAGAAAATAGAGCAATGATATACCTTAAATTGCATATTATTTACATTTAAACTGATACCAGGATATCAGTATTAGCTGTGAGAAGTCGGGCAGTAAGGTTAAGGTGGCAGACTGCAGTCTCCTTCTTTAAACATGTGTTCATGTAAGTATAATATCATTTATTTATTTACATATTTATTTGTTACTGATTATAAGGTTATGTAGCATTGATAGAGGTATACAGTTTAAAGCTGGTTTTGGAGACTGAAGCACTAAAAATATGGTAAGAAACCCTGAATGTGAGAAGGAAATGTTACTGTGATAATCTGCATGTTCTTTCTATAATTAAGTGTATTATAATTTAAAATGTGATGTCATGCATAAGTTGACATTAAGGTTCATAGACATTGTTAACATCATGACCACACATCTTATCAGTTATACAGATGTCCTTCATTCACCTTAGCTGTGTAATTTTCTGTTTCAAGGGTTTATACTGCCATTTTCCAAATGTACTGAGTAAAATAATAACTTATAGCCAAATTCCAATGAAATTTGAACCTAGTACATCCTTAATATGTTACCACAGTGCTAACCCCCTTGGTTCTGCTATAAAGAAATGTATGTAAACTTAATATTTTACATTTATGTTAGATGTTAGATCATGTTTTGGCAATTACTGTCTTTCCAGTTCATGAAATATCCCTGGTCCATCCTAACTGTATCTGGGAATAGAATGAGGCCAGGAGGTACACTTAATGAAGGATAAGGCACAGTTATGTTCTAAATAGAGTTAAAAACAGCTCCAGTTATACTAATTAGTGAGAATGTGTAAACAACCTCAGGATATGTGACAATGAACTGGGTGCTTCACTTCTCAACTGTCTACGAACCTAGCGAGTGTGATGTCTTTGTTGTGGTTGCTGGTGCTGTGTTGCACTGCTAGGGGGCTGACATTTGATGATGATTGGGCCAGTCAGACCACTTGGATAGACAGCAGTTTGGAAAATAAGGCTGCAATGGATCGTCATGATAGGTGTAAGTTGTATAAGTGGTAGAACAGTTAAATGTAAGCACATGTCTGTCTAGCTACTATGGATGAATGGATTTTGTTTTGGACATGGGAATGGTTTCATTTTATATTACCCCTAGGTTATCTGAGTTTATAGAAGAAGGTTTATCACATTTTAGAAGCTGCATTTATCCTTGTTTGTAGGTGAAAGGAAAGGGCGTCTGTTTTTTCAATGGTTTGTTGAAAATTAACTTTGTGCTTCCACAGAGTAGGTAGCCTATATTTTACCTGGTTGAAAATGTTATTAACCTTATTTAATAAATTAAATTAACCAAACAATGGATACAATCAAAGAATATCCTCCCATAATAATAGGCAACCAGTGTTATAGGTTTTTTAATTATAGTATTTGCAGTTCTCTGTAAGCTGTTTCATGGCTTTTGATTAGATGTTTCCTTCTCACCAACCACAAAGACTTGAGTTCAGTCCTGCGACATTCCCTATCACTATCCTGCTAATCCATAGGTTTATGAGGATGGAAAGCAATTAATATGAATACTGTGGAACACCATCATGAGGAAACAAAGAGCAGATAAAATTTATGGAACTCTTTCTACCATGCAGTTCAGAATCTTTAATCTATCTAAAAACATGAAGATTACAATATAAAAATACCCTATAATTTTACTATTGTTCAGTATGGGTGTGAAACCTGGTCTCTTATGTTAAAGGAAGAACAAAAGTTGAGAATATTTGGACCTAAAAGGGATGCAGTGATGGATGGCTGAAGAATATTACATAATGATGAGCTCCATAGTTTGTAATCTTCACCATATACTATTAAAGCTATCCTGCTAAATGCCACTATCAGTTTCTTGAAAACGGTTGCTTCATGAAGTTAGTTACTGTAGAATACAAAACATTACTCCATAAAAAAGTAAAGTAAAGCTGTCTGACTATACACCATGTAGGTGTTTGGGGGGGGGGGGGGGGGAGAGAGTTAGCATAGCTCCTACTCATTCTTGACCTTGGCACTAGATGGGGGTGAGTGGTCAGCATCACACCTTGGCTGTGCCTTACCCCCAGGAAAGGACTCCAGTACACATTGGTTAGGAGGCTGGGTGGGCCCCAGAGCTGATCTGGATACAGGGGCTAGAGGAAAATCCTCTGCCCACGTCGGGGATCGAACCCTGGTCGTCCAATCCATAGCCAGTCACTATACTGACTGATCTATGCCGGCTCATTACTCCTTGGCTTGAACTTAAATATTCTTTCATTGTCTCTTTTAATATGTAAATTATAATATGGAATATATAAGTAAAGAGATGGTATTGTGTTATTTAATTAGCCAAGTAAAGAATAAAGTTTTCCCTGTGCTTAATTAGGCACCACATTATGCACACACATGCTTGCATTTAATTATCACACCATGAAGATGCTTCATCGAGGAGAGTCAACAGATCATGCACACCTGCTTTATCTGCAGTACCCATTAAATGTACAAAGTAAATAAACTGTTGGAACAGTAAGAATTATTTCTGTTAGCTACAATAATAAATCAGTTGTGTATGTCTTCAGTAACAGAATAAGGGCTGATATTGTTAGCATTGATTACCCATGAATGTTATTTTGCTTGTGTTTCAAGTCTTCCCATTCTTCAGTTTAATCCGCTTCAAGAATGTACAGTGCACTGGAACCAATGGGCAGTATGGGACATGCTTCTCAAGGAAGGAATGCTCTAATGCAGGTGGTGTAGCATCTGGGAGCTGTGCTCGGAACTGGGGCACTTGCTGCATCAGTAAGCATGGTGATGAGTGTCATACAGAGATCTAGTTAAGATGATAGAACTGTAGGATACTGATGTGAAATCACTTTCCTGCCAGTGTCCTGACTTAAAAAAATAACTTTGGACTACATACAGAATCCATCTTCAGCAGTTGATGCTTATCTTGGTTCATAATTGTGCTTTTAAAGTATAAATATTATGTGAGAGCAAGAATCATATGGCTGTCCTAGTGAGCATTTCCTGTGTCCAGCTGCTGTAATGTTACATATGAGCATTGCAGATTCTTAATGTTTTTGCAGTTCAGAAGTCGTGTGGTTCATCTACCCACCTCAACTGCACATATTTCACCAATCCTGGCTTCCCCAGTGTGTACACTGGCAGTGGACGCTGCAGTATTGCTGTCTACAAGTGTAACTCTAACATTTGCCAGGTAACAAGAAACAAAAGAAACTCTTCCAAACAAACAGAAAATTTTGCAGTTGATAATGACTTGGTCTGTGATGTGGCTCAGCAAAACAAGACAAAGCATGGTGTCGCGTGGTTGGGCTTTCTTTGTATTTGTATCCTTGCTTTCCTTGGCTCAGGGTTGCTTATTGTGCTCACCCTTAATACACTAGCATTGGGTTGTTGTTTCTTATGGTGTGGTGTGTCTCCTCTTAATTATATTTGAAAATTGTGTCGGCATATGGACGATAGGCATTGTGACGTTAGACTTCACAAGATTTGCCGTTACATAACATATCTTTGGATGTCTTAGCGCCGCGATGGTTGGCGTCGGTTTGTTCAGCATTGTCATTGAGTCTTTTGCCTCTGCGACGCTTGATTACTGAGCCTTGTGTTGATTGGTTCACATGGCTCAGATTCGCTATATTTGCTCTGTGTTGGGACAGGAACCTCAGAATCGCGACGTTCGATGTCATGACTCTGGGCGTAGCATGCCTTGACTTCATATCCTCGGCGTCACGTGATCTGGCATTGACTTGCAAAATAATCAATTTGCAGTCTATTTCTCGAATTTTGTAAATAAATTTTTCAGGATCTTTGGTTTATTCCCACAGCATGTAAAACTTTTTTCATACATCTTTAAGAAGTTGTTTCAAATAATGTATAGATAATGTTGTAAATGTTAAACCAGTGACAAATTAGGAGGCCCCAGTGACAAGAGGAAGTTGGAACAGAAATCACGAGTCTTCTCCCTGAAATAAAAATTATTTTGTATCAGGTGATAAAATTTGCGTTCATTTGCTTCCAAATTAAAGATCTGAGACGCTCATGGCAGTGAAGGTGCCAATCAGATTAGAACAAAATTTAAATTGAATGGAACTTCAGGCCTTCTAACATGTTATCTACTGAAAGTTTACTGTAATGTGAATAGAATCATTCATATGAGATAGACAATTTGACTACACCAACTATAAATTTTGTAGAAAATTCTTTAGTGTTTGTCATTTGTGATCTTTTGGGTTTTGACACTGTCATCTTGTAGGTGGTTATCATGTAATTAAAATTGTAAATTGTGATTTACAATAATTTTATGTGTGTGTGAATGAAGTTAATACTCAATAACAGACCATGCATGCAATTCTTTTGCTACAAAATTTATTACTCATCTCAGAAGTAGCAGTGTTATGATATGTTACTTTATATTTCTGGAAGCGGTTTTTAAAACTGTCTTTTCTCTTAACAGTTACGTGTTGACTTACTTGACTTCACTGTTTCTGAGCCAGATGCCACTGGAGTCTGTACTAATGATTACCTTGAAATAGCAGGTGGCGCTTCCTTTGTACCTCGTATCTGCGGTGAAAACACCAATGAACATGGTAAGATTTGTACATGTCCTTTGTAGTATTTGAGGTTTTCATGGCGGTGAGTCCAAAGATGATCATTTTCTGGGCTGTAGCACCATGTAGTCTGGTACAAGTTTACCAACATTTTAGAGGTCCTTATCACCCTGATTATGGAAGCAGAGAGGACCTCTGAAATGTTGGTAAACTTGTATGATACTGCTACAACCCAAAAGATAACCATCTTTGTACGTGTCCTTGTTGATCATGAGAAACTTTTAATTTGTTGATAAATTTAGTTAAATTTATGCATGCATGACCATGAAGAGCACAAACTGAATACTGAATTTCAATTGGGATTACTTAACAAATTTTTAAAATTGTTAGCAGACACATAAATAAAGAAGAACAGTACAAATAAAAGTTTATTTTTTTTCCAGTATATGTGGATTTCCCTGCAGACAACACACCAATTCAAGTCAGCATCAGAACTGACCCATCAGTATCTGTTAATCGCAACTGGAATATTAAGCTCACCCAAATAGAGTGCACCAATCCTGAGCGAGGTTGGAACTTGTATTTTGAAACTTAAGTATGCAATTATTGTTAAGTGTTAAAGGATTATGATAATGGCATATTACAATTAGTATTACCAGTGTTTTGGACTTTGACTATTATTTTGTACTCTAAGAACACAAACATTTCAGAACCTGGAACTATTTCTTTCCTAAAGTGAAAAGGTGCTCTTCCTAATGGACTCAACTTAGTAGGTACTCCCCACTTTTTCACCTGAGGACGGAAACAGATCCAATATCGAGGTACTCCCCACTTTTTCACCTGAGGATGGAAACAGATCCAATATCCAAAACATTGTTCTTCTGAAAATACTAGATGATGGATAAAGTCTAGAAAACCAGTAATACTAATTATTTTTAACTTATGTGCAGCAGAGTTGCTGATTTATCAGTGTTGATAATTATCTTTTATTAGAATAAGAAAGTTTAACATTGCGAATATTAATACCCACCAACTGACCACACCCTGAAGTTTATGCTTCAAACCATTTTACCATAACTTATTTCAAGATTCATATCACTATTATTCTCCAGTCTTCTTCTCAGGCTTTGAGCCGGGATAGCTCAGTCAGTATAGTGACTAGCTACGGGCTGGACGACCGGGGTTCGATCCCCGACGGGGGCAGAGGATTTTTCCTCTAGCCTCTGCGTCCAGACCGGCTCTGGGGCCCACCCAGCCTCCTATCCAATGGGTACCGGGGGTCCTTTCCCGGGGGTAAACCTAGTGCCGAGGTCAAGGAAGAGAGGAGCTATACCTCTACTCCCCCCAAACGCCTACATGGCGTATAGTGGGACAAACTTTACTTTACTTTACTTACTTCTTCTCAGGCTGCTTCCAAGTGGTTACATTCCAAGAGTGAAGATGGCTGTCTTCTGGATTGTTGCGCCATGTAGTCTGGTACAAGTTTACCGACGTTACAGAGGTCATTGCCCCGATCATAGAGGCAGTAAGGACTTCTGAAACGTTGGTAAACTTCTACTAGACTACATGGCGCAACAATCCAGAAGACAGCCATCTTCAGACTCACTGCCGTGAAAACCTCAAATCCTACATCATAGAAGATGTATTTGCCACAGTGAGAACCTGAAATGTCACAAGAGGTCTCTCCCTCCAAACTTCTTTTGGTATATTTTATTTTATGGTCATCTAAGCATTTTATGTTTGCAGCAGATCATCACTGAAAAAGATCATATTTTGTCTGAAGTTAAGTTTGCATATGACAGTGTGCCTTATGACAGCACTTTCGGTAAAACAATTTTTTGCTAAAAACGGTTAATGGTTGGCAATGGTAAACTCGATTTGATTCCATGTGACTTTCTTATGTTCTCAAAATTATAAACCTTGTAAGAGTCAAATTTTGAATCATATTCAGAACTGAACTGAAACAGCTTTTGAAAATTATTCCAGCAGTGTTCAAGTATGGCAGAGATATGTAAATATGTGAATAAAGTCAGATGACAAGTACTCAGAAGGTGACTATGCTTACTAAGGTTTAGCCATCATACTGGCATATAGTTTTTTACAGTCTGGTTATTTAATTATTAAACCACATATCCTGTATGTGTGTATAAATACTTGATTTCGCTGTGTGTCAATAAGTAGAATTTAAAATACAGAAGAAAATGTTTTTATTCCTCACTAATTATTTTTATGGTCTTTTACAGCCCCAACTGGTTGTCTGATGTATTATACAGCACTGGAAGGCACTGTGAAGAGTTTTAACTACAGTCCATCTGGTAGGGGTACTGGTAAGTGACACATCACTTTATTTTACAGGCATGTGCAAGTAATGTAAAACTGAGAGTTGTATATTTCATATTTGTGATCAAAGCAGAATGTTGTGCCGAAGGTTTATGCCACAAGTAGTACAAATTAATCACTGTTCCTGGTGCAGGCAGCATTAGTACTAGTAATGTAGGAAAGCCATCCTTTGCACCTTGTATATTTGTCATAGGACAACACAGCATAATTACTGGAAGAAGAATAGCAAGAAGTGAGCAGAATTTAGAACCACAACAGGAAGAGATATCAGACACTGTTAGAAGTAGAACCTGGGACTGAGCAATATTTTTGTTGAATTTTATAAATTATGGTTGTAGTTGTAACTAAAATTTTAAATTATTAATGATGAACTTTGCCAAAGTATGAGCCTCGTACACTAAGATAATTATACTATACTCGTTTCTAGAGGTACCGTCTCCTCTTTAAAGTACACTTATATTAGTAGGATCTGAGGTTCTCATGGCAGTGAGTCTGGGTTGTTGCGCCATGTAGTACGATATAAGTTTACCACCGTTTCAGAGGTCCTTGCTGTCTCCATCATCAGGGCAATAACCTCTGAAATGCCGGTAAACTTCTACCAGACTACACGGCACAACAACTTTAATACAGACATTCTGACTCTGATTTGGCCTGCAAAACATCGTACACATAATTAATACTCCAGCCAATGAACAGTGTCCAGGGAACAGCATTGTATAATTCATCTCTGATACTTGTAATCTGCTTGCATCTCTTATCTTCATCTGAAAAGGGCTAAAATTCATTTTCAACTCACAATTTTAATATATAAGATTGCACTTCTGTAGCTATGGCAATTCACTGTTAGAACAATATTCAGAATTAATTAATATATGGATGAAAAGTCTAATAAACATGTCTCTTTATTTGTATTTAAAACATTATTGGATTAATTAACAGCCAAATAATTAGAATTCAAGCATTTGCTTTCATAATGGCAGTCATCAAGACAGAGGGACTAGTGTTGAAAAGTACAAGAGTTTATTTATTAACTCACAACCAGCAAGTAACTTTTAATTGACTTTAAATGACTTTCATTTTGAACACTCCTGTATAAGCACAGCCTGACACTTTCTGTCTCCTCAGACATGTATGGGACACGACAGATTGCCAACACAAACTACGGAGTATGTGTTCAGATGGCACCAGGGTACTGCAGCATACGATGGCAACAAAATCCAAGCGACCCATACTCATTCACTGTGTCAGGAGACACAGACGGAATTGATCCCAGTCTACTTGGTAAGTGAAATAGTCAAGTCACTGGAAAGGCATTTGTCAGATTGAGCCTTTCCTGACCATGCAAAAAAGTATATTTTTTGAAACCTACCTAGTCTTGTAGTCTGCATTGTTCACCTCTATTTCCATAATGACATCTACGATGTGAGTAAAAGATTGTACGAGGCGCGTCCTCAAAGTAAGTTTCCCTGGGGCCGTTTACAGAAACAAAACACAATTTCATGGAAATATTTATTGCAACAGATACAGCAAGTGTCCAGCTATTTTTCAACATATTCGCCACCGGATGCTTGCTCATGACGTTAGGCCCATAGACCCGGCACAGCTGACGATGAATTTCGATCGGCGCTATGCTCTGTGCATTCAAAAACTTTATCACTGACCGCACTTCACAGTCGGCGGGAGCTGGAATAAGAAACTCCATCTTCAACGATGCTACTGTGAGAACGCGGGAAGTACCGTTAGTGCATGCGCCATGCTACGTCATTGCTCTATCACGTACGCACAGTCGCTTCGCGCAATATAAGGTTTGCTAGCTGTGGGACGAGTGGGAAACTTACTTTGAGGACGCGCCTCGTATATGTACTGTCATCTTACAAAAATATAAAACTATCAGTATGATCCATTTGATCACCATTCACAATCACAATTACAGCACTTGTTATTGTGAGTGTGCATTTAATTGTGACATCAGTAAATGTCAAATAACAAAACTGCGCTCTTAAAACATGTTAAATTAATCTTACTGAATATTTTAAGACTCATATCAGTTAATAAGCAATCTGTAACCAGTAATAATAATTGTTATTGTACTGTAGTTATTACTGTTGGGCTACTGTCAAGCACATGAATAAATTAACTGAATTGTTATTTCATACATGTTGCAATCATATTCAGCATCAAAGTGTTTAACAACTAAATTAATCATTCTTCTAACTGTTACAAACCTTAATTAAATAATTTTTTATACTCATATTGTGTGCGTAGTTTGATAAAGTGGCATGTTTTTTTGAGAAATGAGGTTAAATTTTGAGCATACAGAATGTTTTATGAGTGCATACCAATGTCAGATTCTTCCTTTGCTTTAGCACTGACCAATTTGCATGTACAGAATATAAATACAGCTGCCTTTTTTTACGTTCAGCTGGCAGCATCACATAATGTGGATTTAAACACCTATTCCTGTATGATAAAGATTAACATTGATTATAAAGAAGTTGCATGTTCTCAAAATTGTGTGTTTCTTTCAGGAACTGCCGCAGTAGCTGAAAGTGGTATAGACTGTACCACTGATTTTATTGTAATACCAAATCCATCCCAAAATTCGATGAGCCTAGATACCGATAGGTTTTGTGGCAATGCACTGGTGCCAACTACAAGTAAGTATTCTGTGTATAAATTTATTAAACAAATTTACCTGTGTGGTAATTCATCAGTGTGATAACCATCTAAGCTCTGACTAAATTGAAAAATAACATTTCATTCTACTTATCCACTCACTCTTGTACTCACAAAGTATTTCTATAGATGAAGATATCCGTCTTCTGGGTTATTGATCATCGCCCTGATGACAGAGGCATTATGACCTCTGAAACGTTGGTTAACATCGACCAGACTACACAGCGCAACAACCCAGAAGACAGAAATCTTCATACTCATCGCCCTGATGACGGAGGCAGTATGACCTCTGAAACGTTGGTTAACATCGACCAGACTACACAGCGCAATAACCCAGAAGACGGATATCTTCATACTCACCGCTGTGAGAACCTCAAGTCTTACATATTTCTATAGATGCCAGGAATTTCTATAGTGGTCTTAATAAAAGAAAGTTTCATACAAAGTGACTTTGTGTCTGTGTATTAATAGGCATGTTCTTATTTGCAGCTTCTTCCAAGCCGTTTGTGTTGACCGTCGTAACAGACGATACTGAACTGACTAGTGGAGATGTTGCAAACAGAGGCTTCTGTCTCATGTATCAACAGTTACCTTGCATGTGAACAGTGGTTCCTGGCTTAACAGTTACAAGTTCTGTAAGTTTCTGACTGGTTTACTGGCAATTTGAAGAGAATTCATTAAGACTCGCACATTATTATCTAGGGTTTTGTATGTTTGTGTGTGACTTACATTTAGCAGCAAGCAGATTGAGGGCATTTGAGAACTGGGTGGTGAAGAGAAGAGAGGAATTAAAAGGAAGCTGGAAATTAGAAGCTTCATAATGTGCACTTTTCACCAAATATTATCAATGTGATCAAATCAAGGTGGATCAGATAGGAGGAGCATGGGGAAACGGTGAAGGTATCTTAACATGATTTTTCAAAGAAGCAAATATTAAATACTTCCTTTAGTCTGCATAGACCCAGTCTACGCGTAGAGATTAGAACTACATCTCTCAAGAAATCCAAGGTGGTCATCGAGTTTCAAGTTAATATTCATGTGTATTTATTCCCACCTTTTGTGAGTTTTTGTCTTCTGGTTTTATTGGCGTTTATGAATTTAGTTTTCTACATACTATTCTTTTACGTCCCACGGATGGATGGTGTGGTTATGCCTTTTTATTCTGGGACTTTCACTTTTTTAATTTGTCCGGAGATAGGGATTAGCTCTATCTAGTGGGCCCAACTGAGTAGGAACCTGAAGACGGAGATAGAGCCCCATCTCCGAAACGTCGTTTTACGTTTTTTACGTTTTATTACTAGACGATGGATAATATACAAGTAAATTTTTATTCAATTGACTCTTCACCATCGTCAAGAAGTTTTAGATTTGATATACATATTCCTCTTCTGCCATTCCAATCAGAGAAATTTTAACCTATTGGCATACTCTGATAGCTCCAGTACAATTACCCCCTTGAGTGTAATTTTAAAGGTTGTGGAAAGTCACCAGACAAAGGACAAAATAATGCATTTATTGACCATAAGATGCAATATACCTATCCAGAAATGTTGCAGTAGGTTTAAAGAATTTATTTTCAAATCTTTTAATTAGTTTCACATGATTACTATGAGCACAGAGAATCAAGTAAAATACTATGGAGTTAAATATGCCATAAAGTGATTATACATAACTGCAATGAAGCTTTAATTTTAATTTATTTACATTTGACATACTTTTACATGTAAGCTGCAAAACAGCATTTACATTTTCCTGAGTCTGTCTAATTTTACCAGTTTTATTCTCCCCAGCAGTAGTATGGAATTTGAGTATTAACAAATTACAAAAGAACATTATCTACTGTACATGTAACGAAACTATGCTTCAGTTTCAGCCATTCATGATGCTGCACCCAGCATGGCTCTGTACATTCTGTTTCATGCTGTAATACCATTTCCCTATGGATGTGTGTTGTAGCAGGTCCTGGAACGTGACACATCCCTCAATACTGCTCAGAACGCCGTACACGGCCAGGTCCGAGAGGTCAGGCATCTCTCCACCCATGAATTCTGTCCCCTGTTTTGCCATTGACTTCATCCAGTGATTGCACGCATCATACAGGGAAGCTCGGACATTGTCTTTCAAGTTATGTCTGAAAGGTACAACAATATGGTAATAAATCTGTCCAGGTTAATTATAACTGAGTAAAAAAGTGCTCCCAGGCTGGAAAATAAACTCATAACCTTCAGATTATCAAACAGATGTACTATTAGAATAACTCCTTCCTGGAAGTACCCTTCAGAAGTTGATAATTATTCACTTTGAAACTTCATACTGTCATGTAACCAACATGTTTATTACCACCTTAAAAGCTGTCCTTTATTCCATCTTGAATCCAGTTAATAGTCCTTAAGGTCAATTTTAATATTATCCTCTTGTCTATGCCTCCTAACACGTGGCCTATCTTCATATCTTTGATCTTATCATTGCAATAAGCACAGTATAAAGATCTATTTCCTGTGTAATGTTCATTCCTCTTTGTGACCACCAACAGTAGGGTAAACAATGACAGTAAGTACGAGGCTCGTCCACAAAGTAAGTTTCCCTGGGGCCGTTTACAGAAACAAAACACAATTTCATGGAAATATTTATTGCAACAGATACAGCAAGTGTCCAGCTATTTTTCAACATATTCGACACCGGAATTGAGACATTGGTCATACCGTGGGACCAACTTTTGAATACCTGTGTCGTAGAAGTCTGCCGCCTGGGATTGGAACCACTGTGTGACAACCATCTCCGCCTCTCTTTCATTCTCAAAACGCTGACGCTGACGCTGACCGGACAGGAATTTCTTGAGGTGTAGGAAAAGATGGAAATCACTGGGAGCGAGGTCCGGGCTGTAGGGTGAATGATTAAACACCTCCCAGCTGAACTCCTGCAGGAGACTTGCTGTCTGTCGAGCCGTGTGCGGCCTAGCGTTATCACTGACCGCACTTCACAGTCGGCGGGGGCTGGAATAAGAACCTCCATCTTCAACAGCTGCAACGATGCTACTGTGAGAACGCGGGAAGTGCCGTTAGTGCATGCGCCATGCTACGTCATTGCTCTATCACGTACGCACAGTCGCTTCGCGCAATATAAGGTTTGCTAGCTGTGGGACGAGTGGGAAACTTACTTTGAGGACGCGCCTCGTATATTAGGTGTTGTCCTTCTAACTTAAATGTATATTAACTTATACTTCAACTGTTCACATGACTATAGTAGCCTTGCTCTGTCCACAAGTGTACAGTCTAATGTGCAAAGTTACAACCGAAGCAAAACAGACTTTACTGAAATTCATTTTATATTAAATCACAACCTATCACCTTTTCTTTAGCCTCTTCCCAATGATCCACATTGCATAAGCTCCGACATAGACGACAAGATACCTCTCCCAAGTTGAAAAGTGCTTCTCCCATTCTCCCACCTAAAATAAAAATATATTACTATTCATCTTCAAACAATCTATCTGGGATGGGGGGGGGGGGGGGGTCCAATTTGTTCATTCATGAGAAGATTTTATGGTGAGTGTTTGTTGTAGCAGTTAAGGCTTTATATTTCAAAACAAAACTATTTTTAATTCCAGAATTTCTATGTGTACTTTGTAAAACTTAACACACTATATGTTTATAGGAAATTAAGTATTTGTCATACTTGGCAAAGTTTCCTTACTTCTGAAAACCAGTTGAAGGCCTGAAGAGCCTCTTCTCTTGTCCGGTACACATTAGGAGACAGCATATGAACCAGCACATCATCTGCCCACTTTCGCCATTGCCTTTCTTTCCTGCAGATGGCACAGGAATGTCTGGTTAAGCTAAATATATCAGCATGCATTGTTCATACATGTACAAATAAAAATATCTAGATTTCTTGTAGTACAGTCCATTTCTTAACTAACCAAATAGCTCAAAGAGGTAGGTAGAATCCTTGAGAAGCTTATTATCAGTTTACAAGAGGCTACCACCTGTACTTGTATTGAGTCAGATAACTTCAGTTCCTACTGTGACAAATGTCAGAAAAGGAAGAAATGGTAATGATGTTTCTTAAGGAATTATAATGTTATTTACTTTGTGTGTAAGAACAGTTTGAAAATGATCCTTATCAGACATAACGAGAACAAGAATTTTGTTCCACACAGTAGACTTCATCACGATTCAGTCTCATATCACCAAACACAAGGCAACTACAGGCAACTGGTAAACCTACTTCGCAATGTCTTGTCTTTACATATAGTCTGTCAGTAAGTACCAGAATTTTTCTTCTCTTATTTAAAATGTTGTAACATCTCTAACCAAATATAGAGTTTTGTAAATATATCATTCTATATTCAAGAGGTGCCTAGTTCATATCTTGACCATACCCAAGTATCCTATAGTTATAGTAGTACATGCTATGATTTTTATTTATTTTATCTTAATACTGTCATGACAACTTACAATATTGTGTCCTTTGTTTTGTCTTGTGGAATATTCCCTTGGTACATTAGAAAATAACGATTCAAAATATCATTTTTTAACTTTCCATCATCATCGGTAAATGATATACTGGGATAAAACTTCACAACTTCCTCCAACCCTTGATTTCTATCATGAAGATATGATGCTAATGCAGAGATGATCATGGAACTGTCATTCATTTGCTGAAAGGAAGACAGTTTCTTTGATACTTTTCTGAATGTTATAAAACACCTCGAATTTCCAGTCACCTGCTAAGATTATTTTGAAATTTGTTGCTGAGATAGAAATGCACGCATCAAATCTGTGGAAGAATAGGTAGGCAAGAACATTAGCCACTGGCCTGAACATGTACTAATCCAAGTTTCTTCCTGCATTGTCACTAGTGTAAAATAGGGAATAATCTATATTGTAAGTCACTGACCTGATAAACACCATCAACATGTGCCAGTACTATAGGAACCTTTTTGTATTCAGTCCACTTAATTTGTTGCCTTAGAACTGGATTCACTTCAATTATGTTATAAGAAAAACCATAGTAATCAAGTACAGCTCGAACTTTGCAGCAGAATGGGCAAGTTGTATACTGGAACAGTGTTAGCTTTAATCCAGTATTGTCAGCAGGTACAACAACCTGTAAATCAGTATGTGATAACATTAACTTCTGGAATGGTAGTTACCAAAGCTCATCCACAAGCTTACATCAAGGCCAATGTTTACAATATTGATATAATGAAATATGAGAATGTTCACCTTTCTAGAGATCTGGAAATCTGGTGGAGTTTCTAACACGGCACTTGTTGTGCCCATATTTTTATTTAATATGGCAGGTGATTGCGTTTCTGTCTTCTTATGATACGAATAACCGGCACCGACTAATGCACCCATGCTAATACCCAAGAGCCCATACATTAGTGTACTGCTCTTTCTTGAGTTAGACATGTTTGGGACTCCATGAGTCGAAAACAATCTTACACTTATAAATTCATTTCTGCCTAAAAAGTACGCCTCTCTGGTTCTGTAAACACAAAAAGCTACGTTCCGATAAACTTGGGAACAAACTTTTACAACTGCTAAGGCTGCCATTGCAGCGTTCTGCATAGCAGCTCGCTCTACACTGAAAGCATAGAAACTTTATCTGTCAAATGAGTGTAAAAATGCGTTATTATGGCACAATTTCCAAGTCTTTTATTTTTATTGTATGTAATGATTCTTTGTTATTTAATCCAGTCTACAGAAGATTTGTTTGGCACATAAGACATTGCAGTGCTGGTCGTGGTATTTGGTTCTCTAAAAATACGAATCAGATTGTCAAAGGTAAGAAAGCATGTGATTCTATCCAAAGTTCATTAACTGGCTGTCTTTAGGAAGGCTCCTGAGTATTTTGTTTGAAAAGAAACAAGAAATAAATACATTGTTTTGACTATTAAATCTTGTGGTTAGAAGCCACTTAGGTGACCAAAGG
The DNA here is from genome assembly GCF_000696155.1 of Zootermopsis nevadensis. The sequence continues at coordinate 153,480 of NW_019059702.1, read as the reverse complement.
ATATTTAAATTCATTTTGGAGAAATAAATTTGAGGGTATGAACTGAATAAAAATGTTAGGTATTTTCGGGCATTGATGTGGTGAACGATGGCCTTTATCGTGATGGTGACAAACAATCTGGTCCCATAGCAATGGAGAATTTCATGGGCAACTTAATACCTGTTGCCTGTGAAATGTATGCTGTTTTCGTTTGTTGCCAACATGTGATGAATATGCTTGCACCATATTTTGGTTTTAATTCATTCTTATGTAATGACTTTATATTACAATTATTTCTTTTTCCAGATGCAAGATCAGACTTCCCAACAGCATACAATCCGAAGTATGTTGAAAGTAATTGGTACAGCTGGTGGGAGAAGCATGGTTATTTTGTACCAAATTCAGCAGATACTGGAAAATCATTTAGTATGGTCCTTCCCCCACCAAATGTAACGGGCACTTTACATCTGGGTCATGCTTTAACATGCACAATACAGGATGTGCTGGCACGATGGTAATTGTAGATGCTATAGCATGGATTTTTGGGTACTACGTATAGAATGGTTTCTGGAAAGAAAAATTCCTTTTTGGCTGTTGTATATTGTCTGTGTGTAGTGAATATGTGTGCTTAGTACATAGGAAAAATTGCAGGATGTCATGCCTTTAGAGGTAAGTTCTATATAGTACTTTGAAATTGTGCCCTTGTAGACCAGTGTCTACAGTCTGCAGTGTTTTGTAAACAAAGTATACCATACATTTCTCTATTTCTCATTGCTGTCCATTTCACCAGCCTCAAACATAACATAAATTCATCTGCACATCATCACTTGCTTTCACAGTCTGATGAATGATTCCTGCTAACTACTATTCATCATGTTTCCTCACAGTAACCCTGGAGCCTTATGTGTAAGGGTCTAGTAAATTTTTTGAGTGTGTGTTTAACAAGATGAATGAAGGAAGGTCATTTGATTCTTTGTCTAAATATGTGATTAGATCATCTAAATTTGTGTTTCATTGGTAGTTTTATTTATTGGTTTATTTTGTCATATATAATCAGTCCAACAGTGGGTAAAGAAGTTTAAAGATGTGTTACACAGGACATGGGTAAACAGGCTTTCAGAAAGAGATCAGTGTACAGATAGTGAAACACACATGATTTTTCTCAGTCCCTGATATAATACCTGGAATCAGGCTGTGGCCACTTCTCACCCAGTTCATGATATATTATCACCCTCTTCGATAATGCAGTGGTAACAGTGCACACAACCTGCTAAACACTATGATGTACCTAATAAAGAATTCAGTAAAATGAAATATCCCCTGCTGCTCTTAATGTATTCATATATTGTATACAAGGAGCATTTAAATTAACTGGCTTAATAGCATAAAGATACAATGAATTTAAATGATGCAGCAAATAGTTCATGGTCATTAACTTAATGTTTCACACATTACAGTATATTTATGAACACAAAATTCTTTTGTTTTTCAATTCAGCCACTGCAAATTTATGACAGATATGTTTTATAGATATTATTTTACATAATTAACGAACTACTTATGATATTTCAATCAGCATTAGCAACTGACACACAGAATACAGTTTTGCTGAAGTATCATGTTATCATTTCTTGAAAAACAAGTGGTAATGTTTCTTGGGAGATACATCTGGAAGTATCTTACTATCTGACACCCAAAGCTAAAAACAGATAAATATGGTTTGCCACAAATTATGATTCACACAGCGAGCCTTATGCTATATGAGCATTACCTTCTCCAGGTGGAGTGATGTATGTCCGCCTGCAATTGGACAAGACCACTCCATTATGCACGATACCAATACCAAGTTTGTTGGCACTACCTTCAAATCCTATTGCAATTACCATCAAGAATGAGCTGCAAAGTAAGAACAAACATAAAACTAAATCTACCTACATTTCCCTGCCCCATACCAAAAGTAATTAATTTTAATACACACAGTCCAGAAACATTAACTTAATAATAAAATGTACTTTGGAAGTGAAAAGCAATGAAAGTAATATAAAATGTCTGAGAAACAGTGCAGTGACATATCAAGTGACAAGTTTAAATCAAATGGGCAAATCAGCAATGTAATCTAATAACTATCACCAATGTAAACATTTATTTAAAAACACCTCTCCAACCAAAGCTGGATAACAGGATGAAAAGGGGGTACTATGAACCGGAAAAGGAATCCAATACAGGACAGCTGTGGCCATGAAAACTGAAAAGCCAAGTGTGTTATTGGAGGAACAGTCCATTCTATTCCTACCCTGAATACACTTAACACAACACAGGTATGTCAAGAAATCAGTTTTATTTTTATAAATATCCTCTAATTCCAATAAGTGGACAAAACTTTGTACTTGGGACTTTAAAGTTGAATGCAAGACATAACACACGACTGACTTCCGCGATACTGTGCCTTGTGGTCTGCTCTAAGTTTACCGACGTTTCAGAGGGCGATGAATAAGCTGGGTGATAAATTGGTTTGATATAGGAACCAGCTAGACAAGGCAAAACCTTGGCCAGACCAGTGGGAAAGAGGCTGACAGCAAGGAAGCCAATGGGAGAAGGGTGGATCACACTGCAAATGCAACATCCCAAGACAGTCACCTTCAAACTCGCCGCCGTGAAAACGTGAAGTACACGTAACACACGCCCATGAGAAACCACAATCTACCTGATCCCAAGACTACGACTTACCTACACAAACTGAATTAAATAAGTATATTTGTTTTAACGTGTCGCATACTTGCACAATACATAACATATAAATCCTGTTTACTCTTGTATGCTACAAAATATCCATCACCACTGCTGTGCGCCTTAAAGACGTCACATTCGACATCTGTGAACGAATGCCTGAATTACTTACGCATAAAGCACAGATGACAGTGTAACTATAGCAGAGCGAATGTGTTGCTTATTCTGTATGTAGGTTAGTAAAGATTTAGGAGTGCTTCTTTTTCTACTGAGATGATTCATATTTCAGCGGAAGAAATATGGCAAGAAACTTGCCGCTTCTAAGGCCAAATGGGCACACTACCATTGTCTGCCATTACTAGTCTCCTTGGTGGCACAAATAAAATAATAAATTGGTAAATAAAAATAATGCTGTCGTCATAACCACTGTCGGATAAAGATGAAGTTTGTTCTGGGAGAGCATCCACACATGTCTTCATAAATCCTAGGATTTATGAATCATGCACTGCAGAGGAAATAACTATAAACCAATATAATAATATACACCAATTTAATAATCTTCCACCAACAATTAAAAGTCTAAATTATGATATAAAGGTATTCAAGCCTGCATTGAAAGATTACCTCTTTACTCACTCCTTCTATTCTGTAGATGATTTCATCTCTGCTGAAAATGTTTAAGCTTTATATCCATAATCTACGTGTATGTAAAGCAAGTTTTGTATTTATATTTAAAATTCTGAGGTTTATGTATATTAATTTTGTAAAATTATTTTTCATACTTGTATTGCAGAATCTGAAATTTATGTACATTGATATGTGAAATACGTTCTTGTACTTGTGTTGAAAGTTGTGAAGTGTATGTATATTGTATGAAATGACATGTTCTACATCCTTTGGTTGAGTCCTAAGAAGGATCTATGGAATGTAAATAAACTCTACTCTACTCTACTCTACTCTGATGATAGACACAATCTCACTGAAAGTAACTATTTAACAGGTAAACAAGGAAATCTCTATTTTTCTGTAGTACAATTCACAATGTTGTTCATTATCAGTTTCTGATATTTTTCAGGCACAGAATGTTGGGCTGTTCAGTTGTCTGGATTCCTGGTATGGACCATGCTGGTATAGCCACACAGGTGGTAGTTGAGAAAAAACTGTGGCAGGAGAAGAAGTTGACGAGACACGATATTGGCCGTGCCAAGCTTGTGGAAGAGATCTGGAGGTGGAAGGAAGACAAGGGGAGCATTATCACCGAGCAGTTCAGGAGGCTCGGGCTGTCATTGGACTGGTCGAGGGAAATGTTTACAATGGACCCAGTAGGTGATAATCCACTGATTATTGTTATGTTCTTGGTTGCTTTGTAGATTTTGTGGCATTAAATTATGAGAAGATTAGTGAGTAATGAATTGGAAAGAATATGATTTGTGGTACTATCCCAACATTTGCCTGGAGGGACCAAATAAAACCATGATAAACTTCAGTCAGGGTAGCTGGTCTTTGCATACAGATTTTATTGAACAGCCTGATAATTCTTGCATAGGAGAGTTAACTATGCTGCATATGTAATTATGTATAGAATTACATGAAATGGTGTTTATGTGTGGTGAATGGGAAGGAGCAATAATAGTAGCATATTTCTAAAGACTAGATAAAACCATGGGACACCAGTCAAGATTCAAACCCAGTACCTCCTGAATAAAAGTCTGATTCATTACAGCTTGAACTAAGCTGCCTGATGTTATGTTATTCCTGCTTTTGATTCATTCTGGAATGTTCCATTTAACATAAATGTTTCCTTAATCATTCTAGTGTGACTTTCATCTAATAATTTTCCAGGAGTAACTGGTGTTTATGGATTATGTACCTGTAGTATAAATATGTATTGAAAATCCTCATTAAACAAACTGAAACTTCAACATCATTAATACCAAAACCTACCACTGAATATAGGTTCAGTCCTATTCACATTCACAACTATTTCTGTAAGAACTATTTGAATGCTATTCACTATTACCTTAGTTTTACCCTGAATGTCATAACTGAGTGGTTAGAACTCCTTCATATTTCAGGAGTCCCAGGTTCAAATCATGGCCCAGAGACTGACTATCCTGACCGTTTACTTCAATATTCTTTCCAATGCATAATTGTCGTCATTATTGTATAAATTTCCAGTCATGCAACACTTTTTTATTCTATGACTCTCTGGTCCGTATTCGGTCCATGGCCTCCTCAATTTTCCTCTTCCATTCGGTCCGTCTGTCCGAGGCTTTGATCGAGGTTTCGAAACATCTTCCTTTTTACGGTGCAAGGTTGTTAGCCTTGCGACCAACCCCCAACCTGGAGGACCAGGGTATCTGTCTTAGTCTGACCTCTCCCCCTTGACCAATCTGGCTTGGGAGACCCTACCAGTAGCTCTTGGGGGCACTGAGGTACTCAAGCCCCATACCACGACAAGGTGCAGGTACCAACACTAATTCAACCTAATTTTGTGTAGGTGCAGTCAGCAGCTGTTACAGAAGCTTTCATCCGTCTCTTTGATGCTGATCTCATCTATCGAGCCAACTCCCTTGTGAACTGGTCCTGTGTTTTGCAGTCAGCAATCTCTGATATAGAAGTCAACTTTAAGCAAGTAATTGGAGCTACAGCAATTGAAGTCCCTGGCCATTTAGAACCCGTGGAGTTTGGTGTTCTTACTGACTTTGCATACAAACTATGTGACAGAGGTATTTATTCCTTTGTTTTGCCAGCTGTTAATAAATATTCTTAATAATATTATGAGAGCTTCTGTAATCACAAAGGTTGTGGCCCGTTCCCACAGTGGAGTGAATTGGAGAGATTGTTGTGGTAACAACACCATTTGACATCACCACCAGTGAATTATTACAATTTTCTGGTATTTTCTTTTGGGTGTGGGCGTTATGTGTCGGTAGAAAGGTTTTCTAATTATTAAGATTATTCATTTGATCAGGAGTGTTAAAAATGTGATGGGAGGTGGTTATATAGGAAATGTTGGGCAACGGTCAGACTGCACCGAGAACACTATTTAAGAGCTGGAGGAGCAACGAATGAGGTACCGGATAGAGAGGAGCAGAGGGCCCTACTGAAATGTTCCTCATATGTTGATATTGTTGCTTTATTTACTGCATGTGGCTGGTTCCAGATGGAGAAATTGTAGTTTCCACAACACGGGTGGAGACAATGCTGGGGGACACAGCGGTCGCTGTGCATCCTCTTGACGAAAGGTACAAGAATGTGATTGGAGAACATGTTTGGCATCCTTTCCGAGAGGAGAGAATTCCTATTATCTGTGACGATTTTGTTGATCCAAATCTGGGAACAGGTGACTTCAAAAAATATTTTTTATTGGATGATGTTAATTCATGAATGATTGTAGTGAGGCGCATTAAATTTTTATTTTTGTGTTTTGAAAAATACTTACAAAGGAGGTTTTAATGTTTGTGTTTTGAAAATAAGGTTGAGCAACCACTCATAGTTTCACTTCATTTATGTTTATGAAGAGTTAAATGTGCGCTTTAGCTACGGATTTGGAATTAAATGAGAGTGAAGGTAAGCTTCAGTGTGGAGAGTAAATTTTTCTAAAATGCATTCACTATGATCTGCACTGTGATCAGTATTTATGCAATGCATCTACAGTAGCCAGGAAGTAATGTTTATAGTATGGACACTATGCTTTCTTATCTGCTACCCTTGTGATCCCCTTGCCTGTCCCTTCTAATGGACATGGAACACACGGATTCTTCCTGATCACTGTTCAGGGAGAGTTCTTCAACAGTTGAGTTACTAAATCTACATTCATATTCTACTTTTGAGAGAAAGAAGTGGAACTGTGGAGAACTGTACAAAAAGCAACAGTTATTTCTTCTCTGTGTTTTATTTAATGAACACTGTACCAAAAAAGTGTTTCACGTGGGATGTGCAGAGTTTAATTTTATTTATTTAACAAAATAGTCAAATTATATAGCATCAGTGTGGACCTTAATGGAGGCAGTGTGACCTCTGAAACATTGGTTAACATCGACCAGACTACACAGCGCAATAACCCAGAAGACGGATATCTTCATACTCACCGCTGTGAGAACCTCAAGTCTTACTTAATGATATTCTGTATTATGTATATCTTTTGGTAGTGTTTTGTACAATGAGTTGTTTTTGAGAAATTTCATAAATTTAAATTTTAGTGTAATGTAGAGGGTATACTAGCCACTTCAACAAAATTAAATGTCAGCTTTTAACGGAGATCTGCAGTACCAAACATAAAAATATATTTGGTAGTGTTGCATACAAAACACGTAAATTGGCAGACAGAACCTGTCTGTATGTGTTTGCTACGTACATTTGGAGTTAATGATGTGTAAGACCATTGAACTGCTTCCAGGAGCTGTTAAGATAACTCCAGCACATGATTATGTTGATTTTGAGGTTGGGAAGAGGCACAACTTGGAAATGATTTCTGTCATCAATGAAAAAGGAGAGCTGAATGAAAAGTGTGGTGTATTCACTGTGAGTATTACATATGTTGATTGTTAAATGTTACAAAACACTTTTGTGAAAGTGTATAAACGTACTATTACTTTTGTATGATGTATGAAAGCTGCATTTGTTGAATGGATTTTGATTAAATATCTTGTCATATGCCTTAAATAAATCATACAAACAAAACTTCCTAAATTGATGTTTTGAGAAGGAATGATAATTGAATCCACCATTTTTCTTGAAAATCGTAATGATATATGTGCAGTGAAACTCTTGATTTCCTTTCTTTTATGTATGTATGTATATATATATATATATATATATATATATATTCATTGTCAATTTTTTTGTTTTTCAGTAACCATAGAATTTTTCCATTTAAAGTTTTCCGAAGTTTGGCATTGAAGTTTATTGGTATTATTGATGATATTTCAAGTACAGGGGCCTTTTATCAGGAGGAATTAGTTTCACTATACTCTTAATATTTGCATCAAACAGTTCCTTATCCAGCCTGTACAGCCTATATTGCGTTTCAGAGGCTGGACTATTACAAAATCTCAAAATTTATGAAGGGATTATGCTGGGTGTGATTAGTACAGACATGAAATGAATACAACATTCAGGTGAATGCAATGCTGGGATAGTACAAAGTCTTGAATTTGACATTATGTTCAGTCAGCATGATTCTGCAGGTTTGACCTTTAGTAAATGCCATTTCAGATGAGGTAAATATTGCCTTATGTTCATGCATCAGGACAGGTGCACTGTCATTTACAGTTGGCATCGAGAGTTGATGTTTGCAGACCTTATAGTAATTAACTGTTATCATCCCTTGTTCCTTTCCCCTCACCGACACTCGCTTACAATTGAAGACCAAGCTTGCATCTTCTATTACTTGGTGGCGTGTACCTTATTCAGTTGGTATAGCTGAATTAAATCTACAAGTCAGTATGAAATAAGAGCATTTTTAAGAGTTTCAGATGTGGGGGTGAGGTATCAGGAAGAAATGAATTGATCGTTTCCAGAACATGAAGAGGTTTGATGCAAGGAAATGCATAATGGAGCAGTTGGATGCACGGGGTCTACTGAGAGGGAAGCGTGACCACACAATGCAGGTTCCATTTTGCAGCAGATCAGGTGATGTGGTGGAGCTGTTGCTGAAGCCTCAGTGGTAAGTGTTCATTCTTGTTAGTACTTTTCCTGCTAATAGTTTGTTATTACTTTAGTAATGTTAACCCTTTGAAGATCGTCTGAATATTATTCATGAATTCAGTCCGTACCGCGAAGAAAACACTACACCTCACCATTACGAAAATCAGCTGGTTAACCCTTTGAAGCCGAAGCTCGTCTTCATAATATTTACGAATCCAGACCGTACCGCGAAGAAAACACTTCACTTAACCATTAGAAGTCGAATCAGGCGGTACCACATTAGATTTAACAAAAGAACGTCCCGTCAAAGCCTTAATGTTTGCCACATCTTAATATCACTTGGGTGACTTGTGCCTTTACTAATCTGTGATATTACCACTTGAACTGCATTGAAAATTTTCTTATGCCAGAATCAAGTATAAACAATTAACACACCATTTGATTAACTGAATATTTTGATTTGATTTTTCAGGTTTATTAATTCTAAAGAAATGGCTCATCAGGCTCTTGAAGCAGTGCAAGAAGGAGATCTAAGGATTGATCCAGCCGTCTTTGAGAAGACTTGGTACACTTGGCTGAGTGATGTGAGGTTTGTTACTTACTGTGTAGCGTCCTTGGTATGAATTGTGACATGATTTTTTATTTTTTAATTCTTAAGTTGATATAATTGCGTCATATTGTGAATTAAAATTTAATTATTCGTGTTTTTTTCCGTCTAATCACAATTGTATATAAATAAAATTATACATAAGATATTAAAATATCATTTACATATTTGGTACATCTTTTTACTACATGTTTCGGTTACATTGAACCATCTTCAGGTGTAAAGTTAAAAGTTAAAATTATAATCTTATAAACTAAAACTTAATTACTGTTGTTGTGTAACTTCTGATGATGTTTACTTCCAAATTCATTGGAGTGAGGGTATATTTTGAAGTGATAGTGGTTTAACATTGGCCTGTAACGTAAATAATTTAAATATTTTTAATTACTACTGAACTTGAAAGAACGAGTATAGAAGACAAAATGTAATAAGGTAAAAATATAAATAAAAATGGCAGGTAAAATGTAAAAATGAACATACCGAGGAAGAGCGTAGATATGTCTTGAAGGTATTCAGAAGTACTAACGTATCCGAGGAGAACTGGATCAATACTGATCACTTATAGAGAGAGTAGGTGAAAGGTGGTTGTACCAAATATGTAAATGATATTTTAATATCTTATGTATAATTTTATTTATATACAATTGTGATTAGACGGAAAAAAACACGAATAATTAAATTTTTAATTCTTGTTCTATTATGTTGGGTGCCTCTTGAATAAAAGTTGAGATTGTTACAGATATAGCAACAAATTTGGCAAGTTTATTTTGTAAGGAAAGTCTGTAGTATGGTGTCCTTTGTTAGTGTGTGCATTCATATCTCATGAATTTTGAACTTCATTCAGATTCTGGTTCTGTAAACAACAAAATTTTTCATTTTAAAATTAGCAGATTTTGATAGTCTGCCAACTTTCATTTAGTGGAAATCTGTATCTGTGTACTCATAATTTATGCACTAAGAAAGGAGGACAAGTAATTTGTTATGTGTATATGTACTCACTCACTAATGCCTCCTTGTTCTTATCATTTAAAGTTCTTTCTGGAACTTCCTGTTAGGGGTATGCAAACTTGACTGCTTTCCACCCTGGCATTACCAGATCATTCCTTATAATTATCTTGATGTTTCATTCTGTGTTATTTAAGCTCTGCAGTTGGTACAGTGATAGTAAAATTATAGTAAGATAAAAGATTTTTAAACAAGTGGTGGCAGATACTTCCAAAATTTAGTCTCTTCATAATGTCAATTGAATAAAATTTTTGGATATTATCCATCGTCTAGTAAATATAAAACGTAAAAACGACGTTTCGGAGATGGGACTCTATCTCCGTCTTCAGGTTCCTACACGGTTGGGCCCACTAGATAGAGCTAATCCCTATCTCCGGACTCTTCACCATCGTAAAGAAGTTTTAGATTTGATATCTTCATAATGTCATGATTATCAGTCATTTTGATTTGATTTTGTTTCAAATACCTGAAATTTGCTATAGCTTTAAAGGATTTTTGGCTATATTATATTACCATTCTGGCGATAAACATATACTATGGTTTTTATGTATTACATAAGATTTGAATATCAGGAATATGTCACTGTGTCACGTGTGAAGGGAATGATCCAGACACATTCTGCTGTCTTCGATATTTAGTCATGTCTCAAATTTGCAGGGACTGGTGTGTGTCTCGTCAGCTGTGGTGGGGCCATCAGATACCGGTGTATGAGTGTTCAAGCATCGTGAACTTGCAGTCCACACTGTGGGTGGCAGCTCGTAACATTAATGAAGCAGTCAAGAAGGCTGCCACCAAGCTCAATGTCCTGGAGTCTGACATCTTGAGGGTGCGCCAAGATGATGATGTTCTCGACACGTGGTTCTCCTCAGCCCTCTTCCCATTTTCTGCACTGGGCTGGCCAGAAAAGGTGTGAGGTGGTCACAGTTTTTTCGTAGCAGGGAAGCAGACCTTTTATTGCTGTTTTAATTATTATTAATTCTTTGCACGGATTACACGAAATTTATGCATATAATGCTTGTATGACCTCATAATTTAACTCAACTGCAGGACAGATTTTTATGAAACTTCATGTAGATATTGTGTCATTGGAGGCTACGGTAAATGCGTGCTTTTCAATTTCCTGCAGTCAGTTTTACTACCGTGGCAGATGCTTAAACTTGTGAGGTGGGAATGACATTAGTGCCACTTAATATAGTGTCATACAATGATATATGGTAGTAGATCTTTGAAAAATACACGTGGTTGGTATAGCAATTTTTTGTACAATGTTAAACAGCACAGCTGCTGCATGAAGAAGAAATGTTGACTTGATCAGAAAGAATTTCTTATGGCTCAATGCTTTATTAATATATTGCATGATTTACTTTGTACAATTGGATTTGCATCATTAGTAAATGAACAGCAATGCTAATTCGGTATACAGCATCACTAAAAATGCATTTGAAAAGTTTACACGTCAGATTGGAATACATATTTTCGCTCTTGTTTAATTGGTAAAGATACAAGTAATAATAAGCACATCCTCAGATTTTTAACTGAAACTTCATTCTTTACATTGATACATAGTTAGAAGTTAATTGTTGGTTTTAATGTTTTATCATTTTAATTTTGAATTTCAGACTGAGAAGTATTACCCTCTGACACTGATGGAGACTGGCCATGACATAGTTTTCTTCTGGGTGGCTCGTATGGTCATGCTTGGAACTCAACTCACAGGACAGCTGCCTTTCAAGGTATGTGGTATGTAAAAACAGGAAATAGTCTCAAACATGAATCCTGTTTTAAATTAAATCTTTCATTAGAAAAAGATTACTGAGTTTTTGCTGATGCATTTTCAGTACACACTAACTAACTAACTAACTAACTAGATGGCTTACTGAACCCGAAGGTTCATCACCGAATTAACCAAAGCCCTCCACCGGACCCTGTCCTGGGCCAACAAAATCCAGTTTCCTTCAACTCCTATCGCCCATAGATCCCGCCTGAGATTATCCTCCCATCTACGTCTAGGTCTCTCCAGAGGTCTCTTCCCCTCAGGCTTCCCAAATAGTGGATCCAACCAACCAGATGGCTTACGGAAACCGAAGGTTCATCACCGAATTAACCAAAGCCCTCTACCGGACCCTGTCCTGGGCCAACAAAATCCAGTCTCCTTCATCTCCTATCTCCCATAGATCCCGCCTGAGATTATCCTCCCATCTACGTCTAGGTCTCCCCAGATGTCTCTTCCCCTCAGGTTTCCCAACCAGTACCCGGTGCACACCTCTTATCCCATCCATGCGCGCTACATGCCCAGCCCATCTCATTCTTCTCGACTTAATCACCCTGACAATACTGGGGGAGGAGTACAGATTTTTAAGCTCATCATTATGCAGTTTTCTCCACGCCCCATCGTCTTCTCTCCTAGGCCCAAATATCCTCCTCAACACCCGATTCTCAAACACCTGCAATCTGTGTTCCTCCCTGAGAGTAAGAGACCATGTTTCACACCCATACAAAACAACAGGCAAAATTTGCATTACGCACTGGAGTGTCTGCATTTTCCCATCTCCATAACTACTGAAGGGATTTCAGTGAAATATGGTGTTGTGGTCAGTACTAAAAGTGGTCAGATGAATTTGGTTTTGGTTTACGCTTGCCATGACCGTCAAAATAAACTACAGCAGTTTTCTCAGAAATGTTATTTTCATGTTGGTTCCATAAAAATTAACGTTCTTTTGTTTTGTAACAAGATTTGAACAGTTTTTCCCTCTTTTGCAGAATATCTTGCTCCATGGAATCATTTGTGATGCTCAAGGAAGGAAAATGTCCAAAAGCCTTGGAAATGTTGTGTTCCCTGAAGACATTATTGCAGGCATCTCATTGGAGGTACGGTTATCAGTCTGGTGCTTTAATTCACACAGTACAATTCTCTACAGATATTTTAACTTTGTTTTTATTCTTGAACTTGAAATAAACAGAACTTTCAGTGAAGTCTTCTAGGGTGAACAGTCACATGTGTATGGAGTAAAAATTTAATGTGTCAGACCATCTTTTAGTAGGAAGTGATCACAAAATACTAAGAATTCATTGTATGTAGTCACTGTGAAATGTTCGGATTGTGCATATTGCCATATTTATGATATTTACCGTGATTGTTAACATATTATCCAGTTAACACTTGTTTAATCCAGATATCTCTCATCCCCGAATAAGACATGCACCTCGATTTTTTATTAGTATTTTTAATGATCATATTTTAATGATGATATTTGTTTGCCATCTTATACAGAAATTGTTTATATAATGTTTTATAATAGCAATGAATTACTTGTAAGATTTGAGGTTTTCACAGCGGTGAGTATGAAGATTTCTGTCTTCTGGGTTGTTGTGCTGTGTAGCCTGGACGGAGGCAGTATGACCTCTGAAACGTTGGTTAACATCGACCAGACTACACAGCGCAACAACCCAGAAGACAGATGTCTTCAATGAATTTCTTGATCAGCTGTGTCAAGTTTTCAATGAAGATTCTGTAACTTACAGCTAGTGGAGTTATTTGGACAGAAATTTTAATTTGATGGACAAAGTATCACGCTGTACCTCTGTTACCCATAATTGACTGGCATGGGAGTGGGAAAAAGAAGTTGAACATGGACATTTCCTAGCTGCTTTAAACTACATTGTCATTCAGGATGATAAATTTTCTTTTCAGGACCTGAACCGCCAAGCACGCAAGAATTTTGATGCTGGGCTTCTCTCCAGATCTGAACTGGAGAAGACTTTGGAAGGTCAGAAGAAAATGTTCCCAAAAGGAATTGAAGAATGTGGTGCAGATGCTCTTAGATTCACTCTGTGCTCAGCAAATATCAGAAGTATGTACAAATATTCAAAGGAAACACATGAAACAAAATTCCCATTTAATGTTTCTCATTTTAAGATTTTCTCTCATTAATAATGCATGGTTTCTCTTCCCTTATCTCAGTGCTACATTTCTTCTGTTTCATATTTATTGTAGTTTAGTGTTTAAACGCATTCCTCAGAGAAACATTAACTTCTTAACTGTATGGAGTAGACTGAGATTTCTCCCCTGCTGCTGTTGAGTAGACTTGATTAAGACTTCACAGTCTTATTGTGTGAATCGTTTTTACTCCATACTTACCTTAATGTTTTCATACGCTTCTGTCATATTTTGATGACTTAGAAGTAAAGTATTTTAAAAATAAAATAAAAAATAAAAAATTATTGGCAGTGGGAAAGGATCTTTTTAGATCATCACCAAGAATATCAAGGAATTTAAAATTCCAAATTATGTAATTAGAGATAAATGGGTTTGCAGAATTCTACATATGAGGTGCGATCAGAAAGTTTCTAGACTGCGCCTATAAAAACCCGTACACTTATCTCAGGTATTAAATTCATCCATCACCCTTGAAGTAGTTCCCCTGGGAGTGAACACAACGATCCCAGCGCCGCTGCCAAGCCTGGAAGCATCCCTGGAAATCTTTCTTTGTCAGCCTGTCAAGCACCATCTGCGATTCTGCCTGAATCTCTTCTATCGTCTCAAATCTCCTTCCCTTTAGCTGAATTTTCATCTTTGGGAAGAGGAAGAAGTCACACGGAGCTTAGAAAGGAAGTTGGGGTCGGTTCTTGCAAGATCTTTGAGTTCCTGACAAACGAGAAGTCGATTCTGCTTCTGGTCCTCAGACAGGAGCCTTGGCACAAACTTGGCTGCGATGCGTCGCATGTGGAGTTCTTCCTTTAGAATCAGCTGACAGGTCCCATAGCCTATCCCAGCAATGTCGCACAAGTCGTTGATGGTACGACGTCGATCTTCGTGAATGGCCTGCCGACTCTTCGTAACATTTTCGGGCGTTGTGCTCGAAGATGGTCGTCCAGAACGCTCGTCATCATCGCCAGAGGTTCGGCCATTTTTAAAACGTGAATGCCACACAAACGTTTGTGCACGACCCATTGCGGACTCCCCAAATGCTTGCTTTAGCATTTCATAGGTTTCCGTAGCCGTTTTGGCGAGTCTTTGGCAAAATTTGATGCACACGCCGTTCCGAAATCGCAGGAGGGCGGAGTAATGCACTACCAAAACCCCCGCAACTAAGAAACAAATGCTAATTCGATGATGCCGGCTGGCACACTGATTCACTATGAATGTAGGCCGCACCCCCTAAAGGCAGAAGCTCGTACTACATCCGGTTCGCCCTCTATTGACACAGTCTTGAAACTTTCCGATCGCATCTCGTATGATACAACAACAAAACCATACGATATGTACACTTTCAAAGAATGAGAGACAAAAGTTTGTCCAACTGCTCTAATGGACCCCACTAGAAGGAGTAAGACCAAGAATTTAATGGAATCCAGGATGCAGCAGCAGAGAGAGAAGTGGAAGAATTATTGGGAATCAGAAGACAACAATAATATTAATAAAACATACATACACATAATTATGTACCATGTACACACACATATAAGCACAGATATACGTAGGCTACTTATCACTTCTTCTATGGCTCTCCGGTCCATGACCTCAATTCTCCTCTTCCATTCGGTCCTCTGTTAGGACGTCTGTCCGAGGCTTTGATTGAGGTTTCGAAACATCTTCCTTTTTACGGTGCAAGGTTGTTAGCCTTGCGACCAACCTCCAACCTGGAGGACCAGGGTACCTGTCTTAGTCTGACCTCTCCCCCTCGACCAATCTGGCTAGGGAGGCCCTACCAGTAGCTCTTGGGGTCACTGAGGTACTCAAGCCCCACCACCACGACAAGGTGCAGGTACCATGAAGTGATGTACTTATCACACCTTGTTCCTTTATTCTGTAGTTGTCATGCATGAAGTGTAGTGGGGTCAGCTTGCGTATTTTCATCTTGATTGTGTAATTTCAGGCTATTTCATCAATTTTGACATACAACAGTGCGTAGCAAACAGACTGTTCTGCAACAAGATATGGCAAGCCAGCAAATACACTAGAATGTGTCTTGAAAGAGTTCACACTGCTTTGGACTCTGATCTGGACAGTTCCCGAGATTACCTCAGTAAACTGGACAAGTGGATTCTCAGTCGCTTGGCCAATATGGTATCACAGGTCAACGAGGCACTTAGTGGTTCTGATCTTCACATTGCTACGTCAGCCCTGAAGACATTCGTTTATAGTGAATTCTGTGATTTCTACTTGGTAAGTAAATACATGTTTAAACATCTGAGCCATCATCATAATTGTAATGAGTTATTTAAAAAGTATTTACATTTAAATATCTGGACAGTACTATTGCAAACTGGGTTGATTAAATGCCATTTTATAATGTTTACTGTTTATTGATTATCAAATAATACATTGTGGCTTGTAAATTATAATGACTACGAATAAAAGTTTCTGGTATTAAGAAAATTTTAGTGAGATTGGCAGAGAAAGTAATATAATAATTTTTTTAAATGTTTGTCACCATTTACCTCTTTACTAAGTGTTGATCTGTGGAACGAACTAAGCATTTTTATTTTTTGTGCTTTATTCCTTCATTTGTCAGAAGTTAATGGGAAAAATAATGACCAACAACTCAGGATAGCTAGTCTCATGGCCATTATCCACACTTGGGGCATCACAAAGCATGAATGCTAACCACCAAACTCCATTGTTTGTTTCTTTCGTTCTAGGAGACGACAAAGCCGGTCTTGAAATCGTCAGACACACAGGCTTCTGTTATGGCGTGCAGGACGTTGTTGTGTTGTTTAGACACAGCTCTTCATGCCTTGAGTCCTTTTATGCCTTTCATAACAGAGGAGCTCTATCATTATTTGCCCCGCCTCAGCGGCCATCACCGTAGTGAAAGTATCATGGTAGCACCGTATCCGACACCTCAGCAGGTGTGTTTTAGAGTGTAGCGATTATCAGCCCATCTTTTTAGGGCATTGAGTAAAAACACAGTGAACAGTAAAATTACACTCTCGGACCTCCCAGGTTAATCTTCATCTGAAGGCGTATTCAGAACGTAGGGAAATGAAAACATTTTACACAGAAGTTATGAGAAAAACCTTAAATGGTGGTTTTACTGTATCTTGATGTACACAAGTGATTCAAATTTGACCTGGAATTTTGGTCATAGCTTGTTAGTAAACTGTCTTATCTGTTTTTATATTAGGAATCTTCTTGTGGTACTTTTCCCAACCCATGAAATGGCTATGCAAAAATGACGCCCATCCATATTGTTGTTTATGAGAAATTATGAATATTCTGAGTAAAATTTATCCTATTTGCATGCAGTTTACTTAAAGTAAATTGTGCGATATTTTGCAAGAGTTGCTCGTGTTTTACAGTGGGACCAATGGAGGGATATGCATGTAGAAAAGGAAGTTCAGCTTGTAATAGACATTATCGCTGCGATTCGACGATTGAAGACGAAACACGGCATCAAAGATAAACCAGAAGGTAAGGAGTATAAATAACAAATATTGTGATGAAGAATAGTTTTATATAATTTTTAGGTACATCCCAAAATAAATTTTGAAAACTACCTAATTGTTTCATTATGTCTGTCCACATTTAACAAGGCCCAAACTACCTTACTGATAGTAATCAAAGTTGATTGGTGAGTTTACGCTAAGTATTGATAAGGCAGTTTGATTTTTATAGTATGGGAAGAAGGTATTTAAACACCCATCCTATGGGCCAGTCTTTATCTTCAGGGTTAATGGTTTATTGATGTGCTTGTGATGTACAGCCAGATGAACTATATGCGAGTCACAACACACGGTTGATAAAGCTTGAAGGACACTTGTATGAGAGTAGGTACGAACTCTGAACATTTTGATAGATTTTAATAAAACTTCAGAGATGCCTCTTATATTATATGAAAAATACTATGTATAATTTAGGGTCTAATTCATATGTCATCTACTATATATCTGACCACCGTGTGTAGTAATTAAATTAACGTGACAACTTTTAGTGAGGAAGAGCCGGGATAGCTCAGTCAGTATAGTGACTAGCTACGGGCTGGGCGATCAGGGTTCGATCCCTGACGGGGGCAGAGGATTTTTGGTCTAGCTTCTGTGTCTAGACCGGCTCTGGGGCCCACCCAGCCTCCTCTACAATGGGTACCGGGGTCCTTTCCCGGGGGTAAAGCCGGCCAGGGTGTGATGCTGACCACTCGCCCCCATCTGGTGCCGAGGTAAAGAATGAGTAGGAGCTATACCTCCGCTCCCCCAAACGCCTACATGGCGTATAGTGGGACAAACTTTACTTTACTTTACTTTTAGTGAGGTCCTCCTGTACCATATTTGGTTGGGATGGGCAGACATGCCCTCGCCATTTTGTGTCCATTGAAGGCCTAGTCTGTGTACAATGAGAGGTTTGTACTCCTTTGCAGTTCACATTGTGATGCCTTCAGCAGCAGACAGGCAGGTGTACAGTGAGCATCTGACTGTAGTGAAGGTTCTAGCAGGGTGCAGGAACGTTGTCGTAGCAGATCGGCAGTCTCCAGCACTCAAGAACAACTATGTGGCCGAGGCTGTGGGGCCAAGTGGCTGTGTGCATCTTATTTCAAAGGTGTTGTGTCTCATGTCTTTTGTGCAGTTGATTATTGTATGATTAGTTTTTATTTATTTGTTTAATATTAAGCCAAAAAATTGTTGTGTCTTTACAGTCTTATTTTGTGATCATTCCAAATATTTTATTTATGTGGATTATATTTCATTTCATTCTTTGCTGTTCTTTTGTTGTTTATTCTAAATGTTTAAATTGTTTCTGTAAATTGTAATATTTTTTCTTCTGGTGACCAAAAATTAATTGTAGCATTTTCATTTCATCTTTATCCACTTACCACTAAACATGTTTCTGTGCCACTTTGTACCGAGTCTGAATTTTCACTTGGTGACGTTACCATCTATCCCAGTTTTGCATAGTCTCTCCCCGAGTGAATATTGTGAGAATAACTAAAATTAGACAATAAATCCATTTTGTTTAGGTCCATAGCTACAGACCATTGATTATCTTTCCATCTCATTCGGACCTGTGAATATATAACCTCTGCGTTTTAAACAGGAGTCAGCGAGTCACTCTTACCAAGCATAATAATTTATTTTACCAGACTCTTATCTCCTCTTTCTTTCTTTTTCTTATTACCCCTGTTTCTGAACTGTTTGCCATTGTTCTGTAAAACTGTATTTGTGTTTCTTGCGGCGATCAGTGTCTGCGTCTGGTGTCCGATGCATTGTGTGTGTGTCTTGGTTATCTTGCAGCAAGTGATGGATGCTTCTGAACAGGATGCGCAGGCCTGCAGGCAGGAAGAGAATTTACTAAAGGAGCTGGAGAAGATGACTAAGATCAGAAGTGCTAGTGGCTACAAGATCAAGGCCCCGCGTCACGTGCAGGACGCTCACTTGCTCAAGGTGAGATCAGTAAACTGTTTGCCCTGAACCAAACCTCTTAACTTTTCAGTAGTTCTTCCATGTCATTTGGCAGAGTGTTTATTGTTTCTTCATTTCTTACAGTGCTCTGTGGAAATGAAAGGATGATTATGAATTGTGATTTGGGAAGGCTGTGTCCTGTTTGAAGTTTTGATGCTCACATTTGCCTGGTTGAATATCTCAACGGTATTTGGTGTGCTGGATGAATTTTGAACCAAGAACCTCCAAAATACATAGTGGAAGTTTTAATTACTGCATCATGCTTATAATATATTCTGATCGTATAACTGAAAACGTGTTTATATTGTTTCCTGTTAGTGGAGACCCGCCACGGTGGTCTAGCGGTCAGAACACTAGCCTTGTAAGCCTGGGGTCCCGGGTTCAATTCCCGGTGGTGCTCAAATTTATAACTTGTGTTGGGCAAGGCCGTGGTCTAGGCATCACGGAGTTTTCCTCCGGGGGCTTCCCCGGTTTCTCCGTGGCATCCCAACAATTACTCCACTCACACACAGAAGAAGGCAATGGCAAACCACTTCTGATCATCTCTGCCAAGAATGTATATGTGTATGAGCAGGTCCCTGACAACCTGAAGAGGATGGAAGGATCCTGTTCATAATATATGGACCTGTCGTCAGACAGAACACTACAAATAAAAATAAAAGTGGAGACCAGGAAACGTGTGTTTGTGTAGAAGCTTTCGTTTCATGAAAACCTAATAAGTCCTCGTGGAGTCTCTTTCATATGTAAAGAACAAAATATGACATTTTTTTCTGACTTCAAACTACTGAACATTGCAGTCATGTGGTTAGCGCTCCTGCTTCGTATTTAAGAGGTGCTGGGTTCAGGTCTTGTCCTGAAGTTTAGGTATTCTGAATTAGGTTTTATGTGGTTCTCTTCAGTCCTTACAAGTAAATACCAGGATAGAAGCTTGAATTAAAGCATGACTACTTTCATAGATAACATTTCCAATTAAGTATTAATCATCCATAGTCAGAGCTACTGAATGCATACAAATTTGCAAGAAGCTAAACTTTTATGAATTTCTCATTATAATCACTGATTATATTTTGTTGCAGTCAGCAAAGCACATTTAGTTTCCTAGTAGTGGTTTTCCTTGACATTTATTGTAACGTTGTAATAATTCTACTTATTTGGCTATGTTGGCAGTGGCTTCCTATAGAAACTAGGCTGAATACATACAGGAACAAATTTAAGTTGCGTGTGCTGTCCCTCACATCGGGGTCTGCAGTGGACGCGCTGTCTGAGGCGTGGGCCTTGTGCCGCTTGGTCGCTGGGACCGTGGGTTCGAATCCCACTCAAGCCATGGATGTTCGCGTTTTTCTGTGTTGTGCTGTCCTGTGTACAGATCGAGGCCTTGCTATGGGTCGATCCCTCATCCAAGGAGTCCTACCGAATGTCTATAGATCGAGCCAACAAAAAGTTGGGACCCGCAGTGCTCAGGCACTTGAAGAACGGGTCGTTCCCAGTATCCCAGTCCCTCACATCCTGCGTGAAATGTAAAAATAAGAGGATGGTGTTTTATTTGTATGTTTGACTCATTCTGTTTTGTATTTGTTTTTCATTTTCTTTCACCCCAGGTTCAAAGTTTGGAAAATGAACTGAGGCGAATCAGAGAATTGAGAGAATCGCTGAGAAGACAAGTAAATACTGATTCCTGATTATCTTATGTAAATAAAATAAAACTGTTAATTCTTTAGTTTACAAGTTTTCTGTTTCTTAGTTCTGGTTACGTGACTGATCAAGAAATGTTCTGCCTTTATTGGAACCTGCTGGTTCATTACTGTGTTTACAGTTGTTCGCTACCAGTACCTATTTTAAGCCAGATGGATTCAATCCACATCCTTACGATCAATTTTAATATTATGCTCCAGTCTGCAACTGTATTTTCCAATTTGTCTCTTCCTTTCAGGGTTTCCAACCTAATAATGCATTTCCCATCTCTCCATGTGTGCTACTTCTTCTTCTATGGCTCTCCGGTCCGTATTCGGTCCATGGCCTCCTCAATTCTCATATTCCGTTCGGTCGAGGCTTTCAGGTTTCGAAACATCTTCCTTTTTACGGTGCAAGGTTGTTAGCCTTGCGACAAACCCCCAACCTGGAGGACCAGGGTACCTTTCTTAGTCTGACCTCTCCCCCTCGACAAATCTGGCTACCACCAGCATAGCTCTTGGGGTCACTGAGGTACTCAAGCCCCATACCACGACAAGGTGCAGGTACCATTAAGTGGGGTGGCAACTCATCTGGTCAACGGAATTAACTGCCAACTGATCAAGGAGGATCCTATGTCTTTTCTTTGTTAATTACTGCAGGAATCTTACAGGGGTGATCCACAAACCACAGTTTGATAACGATTATGAAGAAGTTCCATGTTATATACCCAACTCACTGCCAGTAGATTAAAAAGATTAATTAGTGCTAAAAGTATCATTAGACATTTTCCAGAGTTAGTTCCATCCACACAACTTATTTCTTTAAGATCCATCAATAATGTTATCCTCCAATCCCTTTCTCTGTCTTCCCAGTGGCTTCTTTCCAAGAGAGAGTTCCACCAAACTTTTGTATGCGTTTCTTGTTTCTCCCAGTCGAGCTATTAGTTCCTCCCCTCGTAATCTTTTGTTCATTATCCAAGCAGAGTTTGCCAGAAGACAATGTCATAACTTTTCCTCTTTCGTATTGTTTAGTTAAAATTTCTAGGTTATGTTATAGGATACTGTTAGTGACTATGTGAAAGTGCGTGAGAACGTTCTATCTCACAAGTGCTGCTACATTAGACAGCTTTTACAAATGTTTCTAAGGCAGAAACATGCAAGAAGAAAACAAAGGAAGACAAGGGCAAAGGATGATTAAGCAGAAAAGAAATATTCCGCCATGAATTTCAATAATATTTTTCGAAAAGCAACGGGTAAATTTACTGTTTTAATAAGTAATTTATCGGTTAGGTGAACCGCGATTTATTCTTTGGCAATCGTGTTGTTACGAAATAAGGTGATGGAGGGGCACTGAAAGCTGAGCTCAGAGCTAATCTTCTTTTCTAGGTAGTGGTTTGTTCGAGATCTGCGATCAGCAGCTCATTCAATTTCCTCGTCGCTCTTTAAGGGCTGAAATCCGCGTCTCGGGCCCATCAGAGCGTAATGGACCTATCAAACCAGACGAAGTGGCGCTTACATTGAGTTCTATAACGAAATCTGTCTATTGAAGGAAGCTTAGAATTTGAAGAGCATGGAATTCTGGCCGGTAGCACATCGAATGGAAGTCTTTCGTATCGTAAAATTTCCTCAGACCTTCTGTAAGTACTTTTTATTATACGTACGCATTATACTGTGTCTTAGATGATTCTTAATTTCTCAACTAGATGTCATACATGTCATGTCTTCATAGCTCATTACAGGCACTTCGTAAATACAATGGCTTTGAATTTGGCAGTGTCAGCATTAACCTCAAAATAGTGCTTGTTATTATCATGTTGGTACGCCTGGGCACAGCTTAAGAGTCTCCTCCCCTACAAACACTACATTAGGCCCACAGTTCGTTACAAATAATTCATGTTGCAAAACGTTTCGGAAAACCTTAAAGTCATCTTCTTACGAAAGTTTTATTTACGTTACACCCAATTTATTATTCTTATTTCAGATCTTACTTTTATGAATGAGGTTAGAATGATCTGTTGACAAGCTTAATACGTCCTAATATTTATTTACTGCTAAATTTTGGTGATTTGAGTTGTTCCTGTGTATTGTTTTATTAACATACCCCAGGTATGGTTTTCTTCGAATGATGTTTTTTTGAGAAAGACCTGTGTACAGCTATATTTTATTATTAAAAGGCACCTCTTCTAAATACAATAGAACCTCGATTATCCTTGGTAATTGGAAGAAGCAGGGGCCCAGATAATCGAAAAACACGGTTAATGGAAATTCTGTTTTATTAGATTTATCATCATCCATATAAGCAAATTACGAACATAATTGTTCATAGAAACATACGTATTCACATTGGAAAAACAAAAAAAAAAAACACTAAACACACAGTTTGGCCCCGGCTGCAGTACTCTTGAGTATTTGTTCTTACTGACACGCGTAGCAGTCCACGAGCTTTGCATTTTTACTGCAATGAAATATGTAGACAAACGCTACACCAGGGGTGCCAACCCGCGGGCCGCATGTGGCCCGCCTTGAACATTTTTCCGGCCCGCGAGATTCATCACACTTTTACAAAATATATTTATTTTATAATGGCCAAAGTAGTGAAAACCAATGTATTAAAAAAATACATTATTTGTGCATCCATATATTCAAAAATTATCTGTCGAAATTATGAGAAAAAATTAACTTTGATTTTAAAATAATATTCTTGCGAATATATGACAGATATTGCCTGTTTTATTCATGAGTTTACAGTTATGAGTTCGCAGAATAATTAAACTATATTCTGCGAACTCATGATGCGCGTGCATCTTGGAACATCTAATATAACAAAAAAATGTCTATAGTGTATCTAAATCTAATATGGGGATATATAATTTTATATGTGGCCCGCGGAGTTATGATGCATTTCCAAAGTGGCCCGAAAGATCATTTGGGTTGGCCACCCCTGCGCTACACGATAACTTCCTCGCAGTTTCAGTGAAGATCTTATCTGTCTCAAGGCCTGTATATATGCTATTATGATGGCCTCTGGAGTTAAAGGACAAGGTGAGGCGTAGTTTTATTATCGGTTGAGTTGTCTGGACGCTGAAACTCGTACAAGTATGTAATGAAGCCATCCATTTTACATGCATAAGTATTATATAAATATATTGTAGTATTATATTTTGCATTAGAAATTTCTACTAAAATTTACAGAAGAAATTTAATATTAATCAGAACATAGCAGAGCATAATTAATACGATAATATTAAGTATATATTAAATCTTGTCCGTCTAATCACAATAATTCTTATTAATATTAAAATATTACAATAATTAACATTTTAACATTTAAAATATTTAAAATATCTAAAATATTAAATGATGTTCTTTATCGAAATATTCGATTTACATTAGACCATCATTTTTCATGTTTCACGACATATTTTAAATGTTACAATGTTAATTATTGTAATATTTTAATATTAATAAGAATTATTGTGATTAGACGGACAAGATTTAATATATACTTATTATATCACAATATGACGCAACTTTACCATCTTACGATAATATTAGTAAATTAATGAAGGACAACGGAATTAAAATTAACATTTTCAGTATTAAAATTGAATCCCGTGCTTTTTATGGACGCAGCAGTGAATGCTTTATTGAAAGGAAATAAGAAAATATAAAATTTATCAAGACAACAGTCTCATAAGAGTATTTATTCATTTCTGAGATTGCGTCATTTGTAGACATATCTCAGTGTGTTTTAGTGCAAGACTGTACATATGGTGCGTGACCTTGTGCATACGACGTTGAACTTTCATCCAACGTACTCCATTATGCATTAGTATAAAATAAAAAAAATAATAGTGGAACCAAGGTTCCGGAGAATCTGACGTAAATACGTCTTTGTATTTAAATTATATTTAGGCAATAAATACAATGAAAGGAAGTTTATATATTAACTTTATTCTAAATATTCCCTTTATACGTGTTTTACAATTGAGTAAATAGTTTGATTAAGACATTGCTTATTTAACTATCCCTCATACGTTCAGCATTAGTTTTTGGTATTTTTTTTTTGAGAATTTCAAGTTTATTATTTAATACTTATATTTTTACGTTTTCTGTACTGTATCATATATTTTGCATTACGGACTCTCTTAGCTTCAATGTCATCCATCTTGTTATCTCTACCTAGTATGACGTAAATACGCATGCGCAGAAGTGTCGTGAAGTGCGATGCGCCTTCATTTGTATAAATAAATGTTTGTAGAACCTAAACCATTTGTGATATGTAAAATCTGAAAACAGATATGGAAATCTCAAGAGGTAATACGTATTTCGTACGCAATATGTCCCGATCCATCTCTTACGGTTTTCGAGAGGCGGGCGCTTAACGCGACAGATGCATTGAAAATTGTACACATTGGTTCATTAAAATTATAATAAATGTATAAATAATTATAATTACAACAAAATACATTACAGATTCTTAAAGGTCATTATTTACTGATCATTTTACATATAGGTTACATTACCCTTACTCATACCATTCCTGAGGAATGAACATTTAAAGGTTACCCGGCGCTGGATCGTTAACGTCTTCGTAACTAACGAACTACTATTCTGTGAACCCGAATGATACTGAAGTAGGCATTTCACAGGTGTGTCAGGACATAGGTGAAATTTTATTTTACGTCAACAGAAAATAATAATTAAAAAGGAATAATTTTTAAATTTCACGAGAGAAAAATGTGTGTGCGTACTACAGAATCTGGAATCTCTGGTATATTTTCGAAAGCGAATGAATAAACGGGTTTTGTTTACGTAAATCCATGAATAAGATGTATTTCCGAAATTCATGGAAATTCTTTCGTATCCATCCCTACATTTTGAAATAAAGCGTTTTAAGGAAAATACTTTATACTATAGCTACCAGACACTCCAGAGAGCGATTTAACCCTTACAACCCTCTATGTGTAGGTATCTCTGTATTTACGCATAAACGAAAATCTATATAACAGGGTGTTAGCGAAAATGCTGAAGGGTTGTCTTCTGGGTGGTAGCGTCGTATATAGTCTGGTAGAAGTTCACCAACGTCTCAGAGGTCCTTACTGTCTCCATCATCAGGGCGACGAGTGCTTAGTAGTAGAAAACAACAATTATTTAAATTTGTCTGTATCCTAGGAAACGCGATGTCAATAATAGAAACTCCAGTGTCGCCACTGTGGATGGACAAAAGGCTGTTGGCACTGTGGCTACGGACACAGTACGGCGAAGTGGCCGTGGCGGAATGTGAGGTGGAGAACGCCTCGTCCACGGGGGACAACTACATGAGCGTTATGCATCGTATGGTCGCTAGGACACCGGGCGGGGATTCCCACTACCTTCTGATTAAGAGTCGTATGGAAGAAGGACCGACGGCCAGCGTTATGAAAGAGAGCAGCATCTTCAGAAAGGAGCAGGAATTGTACGCCGTCACGTTGCCCAAGCTGCATGCTTTGCTGTACAAAGCAATGCCTGGTACGTTGTTAAAGTATTTCTATTATGTTGAAAAAATATTGCTGGCAACAATTTTATTACAAAACAGCTGCATGTTTCGACACCTGCAGTGTCAGTATCATCTTCAGGTCGTTTTACACAGTTTACACTTTTGTTGCATCCTTAAAATTGTCGTTGATGAAGTGTCAATGAAAGATGATATTGGCTTCGTTCTCCATCATTAGGGCGATGATCGCCCTCCTGTTAAGGGATTCTCGACCTTATGTATTCTGTCTTTGTTGGAAGGCGATTATTTATTGGGGATTTTGGGTCTTATGGGATAACAGCTGTCATGTGTATGTTGTTAAGGTGATTTGGGATAGTATTTATGATTGCCTTCGTACTACTTTAGATTTTTTCATCGTTTTTGACGGGTAATTTATTAGTATATTTTTTATTTATTTAGTGTTCTGTCTGAGGACAGATCCATATGAACAGGATCCTTCCATCCTCTTCTCGGACTGGGACCTGTTCATATACGTTCTTGGCAGATGATCCAGAAGTGGTTTGCCATTGCCTTCTTCTGTGTGTGAATGGAGTAATTTTTGGGATGCCACGGAGGAAAACTCCGTGTTGCCTAGACCACGGCCTTGCCCAACACAAGTTATAAATTCGAGCACCGCCGGGAATCGAACCCGAGACCTCAGTTAAAAACAGTTCTGAAGATAAAAGTGATTCCTATGATGACGAATGTGTTTTTCTAAACATGATTCGCTACTGCAGTCTTGGAAGATCCTGTTCGCAGGAAATTTCAAACCACTGGCGCCGAAGTGCATCTACGCCTGTGAGAGTTTCTTGGTGTTGGAGGACCTGTCTACAGCAGGATTCAGGATGCTGGACCGGTTACAAGGACTGGACTTGGACCATTGTCTGCTGGTCATGCGCTCTCTGGCCAAGTTCCACGCAGCCTCCGTTCTTCTGCACGAAGAAGACCCGGACTCCATGAAAGAATATGAAGTCAGCTTCTACAGTGACCCTGTCGTAGCGAAAACATGGCCGCTATTTTCCTCAGGTTCGTACACTGTTTATAGATCACTGTATTGCTTATTTATCATCATTACCAGAATGATCTTGGTGTTATTTATTTGTTCCTGATATACAAAAACATGCAATTGGCATGTAACCATCCATTTGTCACATTCCGCTCACATTATTTAACGAAGCTACCATTGCTCAGGAAGTATGGTTTCAAATGTGAAGATAATTAATGATATATAAGCAAAAGCCATGGCCTAATTTAAGGTACTATGTCGCCATTCACCTGTAGAGACTGAGGAATACAACTAAAACCTCAACCAGGGCAGGAGGTCTTCTATTGTGACGATGTCTAAATACGAAGCTTACAATTTCTTATGAAATTCGTGCGGCAAACATTATACCCAAGGAAAAGAATATATTTTTCACTGAATATATTGTATAAGAAAGGAAAATCCTGTAAATCCTCTTGGGGTCACCATTGTCCTGATTGATTTGAATGACGGGAGACTTTCTGAAGTGGAAAGTGAAAGCAGGGAAGATATTTAGATGTCCACTGGAGGCCAGAATGAATCGCATTTTATAGTCGAAAGCACAATTGAACCACAGGCTTGCAAACAGATTTCTTAGGCATTATTTTTTATATCGAGTCTGGATAAGCTCTGGCATTTCCTGATTTTTTTTTCATACTTTTGTGGATACATTAAAAATTAACACTCTGTCTTGTACGCCCGGAAGGAATGTCGAGAACTCTGGCGGAGGAGTTGGACTCGTGGTCCGATGAATGGAGGACCTACGCCGACAGGTTGCGGGACAACGCCAACTTACTTTTGATGCGTGTTCAGGAGGCAGTCAGGCGAGAGGAGGCGGATTTTAACGTGCTAATCCACGGAGACCTGTGGGTGAATAACATATTGTTCCGAGATCACACGAATGAAGTCCGCCTTGTTGACTTCCAAATGTCCCACTTCACGTCGCCTGTGATAGACCTGCATTACTTCATGGCTACCAGTACCACGTTGCAGGTGCGCATGGAACATGAGCAGGAACTCCTACAAGTGAGTAGCGTTTTATTCGGGATGATCCAGAAAAGTATCCCATAATGACGAGACTCGGTTATACACAAAATTTCTGGATTTATTTAACGTAGCGCCATTATATCAGTAATAGATGAAAGAATAATATTAAAAATTATTTATGAAGTAAGTTACGGGGACGCTTTCTTGTTGAATTACGATACTTCGGTCTGATGGCGGTTCCTTGTGAAAAAGGTGATGGACCTTTGAATGAATTTCCTATCATTTGTACGCAAACCTAGCAATGTTCCATACAACATTTATGAGTTTCATTCAAATCCTTTAGCCGCTATTTTTTTTAAAAAAAATCACGTCTTCTAGCTACCCGGTATATGTTTTACGAGGTGCGATCGGAAAGTTTCTAGACTGCGCGTATAAAAACCCGTACACTTATCTCAGGTATTAAATTCATCCATCACCCTCGAAGTAGTTCCCCTGGGAGTGAACACAACGATCCCAGCGCCGCTGCCAAGCCTGGAAGCATCCCTGGAAATCTTTCTTTGTCAGCCTGCCAAGCACCATCTGCGATTCTGTCTGAATCTCTTCTATCGTCTCAAATCTCCTCCCCTTTAGCTGAATTTTCATCTTTGAGAAGAGGAAACCTTAGAAAGGAAGTTGGGGTCGGTTCTTGCAAGATCTTTGAGCTCCTGACAAACGAGAAGTCGATTCTGCTTCTGGTCCTCAGACAGGATGCGTCGCATGTGGAGTTCTTCCTTTAGAATCAGCTGACAGGCCCCATAGCCTATCCCAACAATGTCGCACAAGTCGGTGATGGTACGACGTCGATCTTCGTAACAGTTTCGGGCGTTGTGCTCGAAGATGGTCGTCCAGAACGCTCGTCATCATCGACAGAGGTTCAGCCATTTTTAGTGACCACACCGACCCCAGCGCCGCTGCCAAGCCTGGAAGCATCCCTGGAAATTTTTCTTTGTCAGCCTGTCAAGCAGGCTTGGCAGCGGCGCTGGGATCGTTGTGTTCACTCCCAGGGGAACTACTTCGAGGGTGATGGATGAATTTAATACCTGAGATAAGTGTACGGGTTTTTATACGCGCAGTCTCGAAACTTTCCGATCGCACCTCGTATACTGTGTTGATTGGTAATATTTTGGAATGTAAGTTCCAGATGACGGGAGGGTAACACTTTTGTTTTCAGGAGTATCACATCGCTTTGTGCGAGGCTCTGAACGCTCTGGGCTACACACCGACGCCGATAAGCCTGGAGAAACTGCGGGAAGATTTTGACAGGAAAATGATTTACGGGCTTTACTCAATGATAGCGCCATACGCCATCATGCAAAGTGAACCAGAGTATGGTTTCAGTTTTGATGACATAATCGACACGGGTTCGAATCCCGGACCCTGTATGTACGGCGAAAATTACAAGGCGGTAGTCAGGTGGTTCCTACCACTGCTTGAGAGCAAAGGCGTGTTTGACAGAAATTAAAAAGTGAACCCCTTGATTATTTATTTAATTTCCTTGGTACCGATCTTCGCAGTCGTGTATTTGGGAGGTCCAGTGTTCATCTAGGCCCGGTTTCAGGCATATGCTTTAATAATACCTCCAATTCGACAATTACCGCTTCCTTCCCAATTATGTATTAATTTTATTATCATGTGTTTTTCTACTGCATATAATCTGAGCTACTTACAGTGTCGTTAAACAAACCATAAATAACTTTCCGATATTTAATGGACATCTGACGAAGGATTGCATTTAGAATATTACATTTAAATTTATATTGATTATACACCTGAAGATGGTTCCTTGAAAACCGAAACATGTCGTGAAAAAGATGATGCTCTAGTTGTAAATCGAACATTTCGTTAGAAAGAGCATCATTTTAATATATTTTAATATATTTTAAATATATTAAATGTTAATTGTAATAATAATATTTTAATATTTAATAAAATATTTTATTGTGATTAGACGGTTAAGATTAAACAATCATAAATAAAAATATGAAATAAATTTCGTAACTAAATTAAAGTACCGACTTTGAATTTATATGCTGTGTTTTATCGTCCAATATTTTAAAACAAGGTTATCATTTAGGATAAAACTCGGGCCTCGAGAATTTTCAGGAGAATAACATAAAAGCTGCTTATATTCACGAGGTTATCTGTTCGGTTGTCACTGAACCGTGTGCTGGAGATTTCAGTCCATTTCCGTCCACCAGATGCATGCCGGGACCTAACCTCAAAATAGGCCGTGAACACTTTCGTGTCTGACAGTATTTGTCTTACAAATTTTGATAATGGAGTCACCCAGGACCTAGTCACTTTACTGCCTGCGTTATCCCGACTCATCCTTCGGGAATAGTCTGGAATCGAATGTAAGGACAATACAAAATACAACAGCGTAACATCAATGTCATGGCTGTCTTCACTGAGAACTATCGATGCCGTGATTACAACTGTAATATATCGATACCCTCATGACCGAACGAGCTACAGTGAACAGTTGATAATACTTATCTTTAGAGACAGTGAATGTGTGTCGATTATGTTCTGCTGTGTTATAATACCAAGGATTTCTACGCCATCACTTTTCTAACGTTCTGTAACGTAATCTATAAAGCTTCTAATTAACTAACTACATGAAGCAAAGTCCTTATTGAGAAGCTGATAATCCGTCAGCTGGGAAAGAAGTTTAATATCTTTTAAGAAACACAATGTTTTATTACTGTGTTTATTGGATCCTATTCTGGGATAAATTAATTATATCCACACCCCTATCGTATTTTATTTATATACATTTTAATATTGTCCTCTCATCTACACCAAGGTCTCTTCTCGTCAAAAATTTTTGTACAAATTTCTCATCTCACCAGGCGTGTTACATGCCCCGCCCATCACATAAGATAAGATGTTTTAAATCAAAATGGTGTCGCCACTTGGCTCAGCGGTTGTTGCAGGTATACGATTCGAATCTTGGTCGCTGACGACAATACTGAATAACATTTTCCTCAGTTCCTCCAGCAAGTGTTTGGGTATGACCAAGTTACGACCGCCTTAACTTAACTTACAGCTGTAAATTTGTACCGTAATAAGGTCTACTGTACAGAGGGATGAACATTGAAGTTTTTATAACAAGGCTGAGTTTGAAATTAGACGGGAAGCTGACAAACAAAAATTATATTTTGCTTACGGATATTTTATAACTTACGTATAATTATACTTCTTAGAATTTTCTTTGTGCGTATTGTGTAGGTTTTATGATACATTTGGAGTATGTTTTTTGACGTAAATACGTCTATATTTTAGGGTCAGTGTCATTCGGCAAAAATGTGTTACGAAAAAGTGTTACGAAAAAGTGTAACTTCATTGTTATGTTACTTAGGAAACCTCATCTGTTTACTCGGCATTGTTGTTACCTATAAAACATTTCATTACATTACATTACTTTACATTACATTCAGCTACCACAGACCCATCTTAAGCGTAACTAATTCAAGTTAAATAATCAATGTCTTAATCAAACTTATCTCAAATGTAAAGCATGTATAAAGGAAATATTTAGAATAAAGCCAATATATAAACTTCCTTTCCGTATAGACGTATTTACGTCAAATTCTCCGGAACCGTGGGTCCATTGCCAAATTTTTTAGTTCTTAATCTTATTTTTAACTCTTACATAATTTGTAAATTTTATTATATAATTTATTCCTAACATCTATTATTCGTTTAGTACTAGACTGTAATCGGCCTTATTTGGCTGTAGTCAGGCAAGTTTACTGCAACACACATTTGGTGTTTATTAAAAATTTTCGTGTTCATTTCTTGTCTAGAACAGATAATAACTGCGTTTGGAATTTAAATAATTAAAGAAATTTCCAAACCATCATCCCATTTATTGTATACATTTTCAGCTCCACAAAATACATTTTTTGATTTTGACCTCGTATACCAAAATGGAACAGGTATTTTTACCGTACGTCGCATTGTAACCAGTATTTATGCCAGTGAGTTATCAATTCTGTCTTATTGTTTGCATATCCATTCGATTCCCGACGGTGCCCGAATTTATAACTTGTGTTGGGCAAGGCCGTGGTCTAGGCAACACGGAGTTTTCCTCCGTGGCATCCCAACAATTACTCCATTCACACACAGAAGAAGGCAATGGCACACCACTTCTGGATCATCTGCCAAGAACGTATATGAACAGGTCCCAGTCCGAGAAAAGGATGGAAGGATCCTGTTCATATGGACCTGTCGTCAGACAGAACACTAAATAAAATAAATAAAATCCATGACACTGGTTGCTGTTAGGAGTTCAAGGGTCGTAGTTAGCACTGACACCAAACGACATTGACATACGTCTCAAATAACAGACACGTAATCGTAGAGAAGAAGTGATAAATTGTTATCTTATTATTAACCTCGTTAGACAATGAGATCGACCTATAAAATGGAAATACGTAGAACCTGTCCCTCGCTTAGTAAGGGTGGTGATGGTGCGTGACTGTATTACCATCTGTGACATAAATTTTACAGCGTTTTTTTATTTCAAATACGTCTTGCGCCATTATAACATCATTTTATATATCACGTCACATAAAATGTTACGGTGCCATGTTATAATATAGTATGTTATTATGTGTTAATTTAGTATAGAACAAGATGGGGAAATAATATAAAAGTGGGTCTCTTAGAATAATGGGATGTCAGTCATTAAAGTAAGTTATGAGCACAGGGGTGTG
The DNA here is from genome assembly GCF_000696155.1 of Zootermopsis nevadensis. The sequence goes on along the minus strand of NW_019059702.1, from coordinate 120,164 downwards.
TTTAGATTTCTTAGAAAGTCCAACATTTAGAAACATCTACCTCGCAACAAAACCTACATTCACATAATATTTATAACCTTGTGATATCGCACGTATTCTCTTTAGCACATCTGTGTACTCATTCGAATCCTATTATATTCAGCTATTTTCGAGCGAGAGCTTCTTATGACTGTTTAATTTGATCATCTTGAAGTAAGGACTATGTTCAGGCTCAGTTATTTATTTTATTTGTAATGTTCTGTCTGACGACAGGTCCATATGAACAGGATCCTTCCATCCTTTTCTCGGACTGGGACCTGTTCATATACGTTCTTGGCAGATGATCCAGAAGTGGGTTGCCATTGCCTTCTTCTGTGTGTGAATAGAGTGACGACAGGTCAGGTCCATATGAACAGGATCCTTCTTCCATCCTTTTCTCGGACTGGGATCTGTTCATATACGTTCTTGGCAGATGATCCAGACGTGGTTTGCCATTGCCTTCTTCTGTGTGTGAATGGAGTAATTGTTGGGATGCCACGGAGAAACCGGGGAAGCCCCCGGAGGAAAACTCCGTGTTGCCTAGACCACGGCCTTGCCAAACACAAGTTATAAATTCGGGCACCGCCCGGAATCGAACCCGAGACCCCAGGATTACAAGGCCAGCGTAAAAATAAGTTCACATATAAAGAAACACCCAGTTTCTTGTCAGGTTGTCCAGACCTGATTGTTCAGTTATCGAATTATTATTATTAGTATTATTATTCATCAATCTACACTGTTTAAAATATGCCTCGATTGACTTCTGGATAGTCCCTTAATAATAATAATAATTTAACAACTGATGCAGATTCGTCAAATATTCTACGAATCAACTAACACTGTCTTACCTTCTTGTGGTTATTTTATTAATTTTAATGTGGTATAAAATGTGCTGAGACTGTCTAGCTTTCTAACAGGGCAGTTAGGAGTTACGAAGCGTTGCCTGTAAGGGCCAAGGTTAGGAAACGATCGCTGAGTGTTTGAATACGCGACGTCCTAAATACGAAGCAGGAGTAAAGATGAAGGCAGGGATATTCTGTCTCGGATACAAAGAGTCTGGAAAACACTAATCACTGTACAACAAAAGAAAAGAATGCAAATATGTCAGGAAGGTAAATTTATAGTGTCCTTTATTGTATTTTAATTATCTTGAAATTAATGCAAAGATAAATAACAGTCCTATTGTCTTCGAACCCCTTTTTTAAATTCACAATGATTTAACTTTTAGCAGTGCCCAAAATAAATATTGCGTAATTTATATGAAAAGCATTATCATAAATTGCATTAAATCGGACAAAACCCATGAGACATTGATAAATACGCTCAAAGTTGTGTCAGTGGCTACTAAGGGCGCCTGAGTATTTATGCAACACAGTTTTCAAACCGAGAACAATCACAAAGTCGGCGTGACAAATTTATAGTTACTTGCAGATACAGATAACCCATTTTTCTTATCTGAAAAATGCCATGTGATTTTATTCTGCCAGAATTTGCAACCGCGTCATATATTATATATATATAGCAGCTCATTGTGAGTTTGTTTCGAGAGATCGGCAGTGAAGAGAGAACGAATTGTTTCCTCTGTCAGGAGCAGGTAAGAATAGCGTGAGATATCACGGGGCTCGTGCGATATATAGATTTCTAGGTGGTTAATGACGTATCAAAGGAACGTATTGCCTCAATCTTTAGGGTTGAACCTGAAATGTGCTAATACTATTGGCTCTTAATTTGAATTCCTCAGTGTTCTAGAGATTTCATATTGACTCTTAATAATATTTTTGTGTGTCAGTACTCACCAGTAGTTCAAGATTTGAAGATATTCCTCGCATTTTAGATTTTCGTTCTCATTACGAGAAGGTCCAGTCAGTTTCTAGAGTCCGAAACTTTGTTTTTTTGAAGACACGAAACGTATAGAAAACCTGTATAATTCTTTCTCACTCCATGGAGGAGAGTCTTCTTGAGAGGCTAATAATAATTCAGTAGCTGAAGAGATTAGACGGATTTTACGGAAACCCAAGGTTTGTTCACTTTGTTCACAGTAGCCAGCCATTGGTCCCTAACTTGATCAGGACAAATACAGTCCATCCTCTTATAATCTGTTTCTTGAAGATCCAGTTTTTCTAATAGGCTTAATATTCCATCTAATTCCAGGTCTCCCAAATTATTTCTTCTCTCAAAAAATTTCTGCTAACACGTTTTATTTATTTTTCATTTCATCCGTATACGTTACATGTGTCCTGCAAATTCTCTTTGATTCTAGTACCCTAATAATATTTTGCGAGGAGTACAAATTACGAAACTCTTGATAATTCAATTTTCTCTACATTCCTGTTACTGCTATCGAGGTTACAGACTGACAGAACGATCAGTATATTCAGACGGACGGACAGCTAACAACTATGATAGGGTATATCAGTGTCCAGCGGTAGGGATCAGCTTTGCGGTTACTAGAGTGTTGTTCAATTACGTAAATGCGCCCCATGTAACTAATAATTAAAGAAGCGACTTAAAAACGAGTGAATAATATTACTTTTCAGCCATCCATATACCGCAATGTCTACAGACGCTGCTGCTGTGTCCCCGCAGTGGACGGACAAGAAGTTGCTGGAGCTGTGGCTACGGACACACTACGGCCAATTGACCGTAACAGATTGCGAGGAAA
>NW_019059702.1:49055-63000 GCF_000696155.1 Zootermopsis nevadensis | reverse complement strand
TAGTAAATAGATAAGTGAAGCAATATTTGCATTTGTTTGGCGGGAAAAAATGATAAATCTGTAATAACCACCAAATTTACGTAATGAAACCGCAAGTATATTACTTTATTAAAAAAGAATTCTAAAAGAATCGGCAATATAAACTCGACTGGCTACCCAAGATAAACCTATATCAGAGAGTAACACGTAATTTGGTGTCAAATCTGAACCTCGGGAAACAATACTTTAAACGAACCCAAGAATTATTTATTTCTATTTCTTGTTTTATACTCACCCGGTGGGAAAAGCTCCTCTATCCTGTACCGAGCTCCGTCTTATAACAGTTTCTGCACCCAAATTAAATCCAACAGGCAAAGAGATTGCTCTTGAGATGAAGTCGAGGGTAGGATGTTTAAAGGTACGTGGATATGGTGCGGCGGACGTGGCTGAGAATCCTCCGACGTTCATTAGATCTCCAGCTTGTCTGACAGTAGCTGGTATCTTCAGGTGCAGTGTTGTTACATACTAAGCATACTCTCCTCATCCACACGCTAGTTCCACTCATGTGAGATTCGATTATGTTTTTTCGATTTTGACACCTGTTAACGTATATTTAAAGATGTCGGAAAGAGGACACAAAATAAAGAAGATAAGAGGAAAGACTATATCGATGAAGAAGTAAAGACAGTAAAGACCGCTTAGTGTACTCAAATGTAGTAAAGAGTAATTTAAGTAATATTCGAGCAAACAAGTTAACTGAGGTGAGATTCAGGTTCTACTAATTAGTAATTAATTTTTCTTCCATTATCTTTTCACTTTCCTCATTTATAAAGAAAGGTAGCTCACGGTATGTCCATACGTCTGCCCCTACCCTTACTTCTAAGTTCTCAACGTATTGAAAGATTTTAATTAAATATCTGATCATCAGTAGGACTTTTCATAAATAAAATGTGTTCATCTGAAAGCAATTCCACTAATCAAGCACTTTGTGACTTAGTGGGATGCATATCTGATTGCGGGGTCCGTAGTGGCCGCGCGGTCTGAGGCGTGGGCGTTGTGCCGCTTGGTCGCTGGGACCGTGGGTTCGAATCCCAGTCAAGTCATGGATCTTTGTACACGTTTTTCTGTGTTGCGCTGTCCTGTGTACAGGTAGAGGCATTGCGACGGGCCGATCCCTCATCCAAGGAGTCCTACCGAATAACCATAGATCAAGCAAGGCACTTGAAGAACGGGTCGTTCCCAGTATTCCAGTATATGTTCATAACCTCATGCACTCATGTGAGATTCGATTATGTTTTTCTCGATTTTGACACCTGTTAATGTATTTTTTTTTCCAAATTCAGCCCCTCCCAGAAAATGGAACGCCGTCTAACATAAGCCACAACCAAAAAGTTAATTTTTTGGTAGCACGAACCCCCAAATTTCTGCTTTCCTCACGATGAAAATATCTTAAGTTTAGTGATAATGAATCACTTACAGAGACTCTATAGAATAAACACTGATATTTGCCGATTTACCATTTAGAATTTTAATATTTTAAGCTTGTCTTATGGATACTAGAGAACCAACTAGCTTCATGTGTCTTAATTACTAATTATTCCATATAGATATCCGACTTGTTGCTACAGAAACATGGTTCTCCATTTTGTTAAGTTGAGGTTGCTTTTGTTACACTGTCTTGGCATGCACATGTGTTCGTCCGTGTGTCAGTCTGTCCTCGTCAATTTCTTAACCAACTAAAGGGTTTTCACGAAACGTGGAATGAATTTCATTCCATTTTGTACATTGTAACTTTCTATCCAATATTCTACCAACATATTACGACATACGAAAGTTTCATGTGAGATCCCAGGTTGTCACAGCTGTGCGTTTGAAGATCTTACTGCCTTCATCATCAGGGTGATGCGGACGCGGAAAAGTTGGGGGCAGATATAAGAGCAGACTGGCCGACCCAATGAGAGAAACGCTGGGGAAAACTGAGGGTAGACAGAGCAAGGACGCCAATGGGAGGAATGGTGACGTCAGCCAGGCCGGAATGACGAAGGAGAGCGAGACGCATGGAAACACAATGGAGATAGGAAGGAACAAATTAGCATAAGAAAATTTAAATAGAATAAAAGAAGGAAATAAACATGCGCTATAAATAACGAGGAAACAAAGATAAAAGCCTAGGAAAGGAAGATGAAGTCCTTTTTAGGGCTGAGAGTAAAAAGTAAACAAGAATAAACCAATTAAATCAAGGATATAGAAACAAACGGGGAATACTAAAGGGGGATATAAAGTAATTGGAATGAAACCCAAAGATTAGGAAGGGTTTGGAGAGAGGAAATACGAGGCGCGTCCCAAAAGTAAGTTTCCCACTCGTCCCACAGCTAGCAAACCTTATATTGCGCGAAGCGACTGTGCGTACGTGATAGAGCAATGACGTAGCATGGCGCATGCACTAACGGCACCTCCCGCGTTCTCACAGTAGCATCGTTGCAGCTGTTGAAGATGGAGGTTCTTATTCCAGCTCCCGCCGACTATGAAGTGCGGTCAGTGATAACGCTAGGCCGCACACGGCTCGACGGACAGCAAGTCTCCTGCAGGAGTTCAGCTGGGAGGTGTTTAATCATTCACCCTACAGCCCGGACCTCGCTCCCAGTGATTTCCATCTTTTCCTACACCTCAAGAAATTCCTGTCCGGTCAGCGTCAGCGTTTTGAGAATGACAGAGGCGCGGAGATGGTTGTCACACAGTGGTTCCAATCCCAGGCGGCAGACTTCTACGACACAGGTATTCAAAAGTTGGTCCCACGGTATGACAAATGTCTCAATTCCGGTGGCGAATATGTTGAAAAATAGCTGGACACTTGCTGTATCTGTTGCAATAAATATTTCCATGAAATTGTGTTTTGTTTCTGTAAACGGCCCCAGGGAAACTTACTTTGAGGACGCTCCTCGTAAGTGACCATGGCCGGGTCAGTGTCCTGAAGAGGACAGCGTGTGACCGCGTCTTCCTAATCGCTAATTCATTTATTCACCACTATCTCAGTCAGTTTTTCATTCATTCACTTCTCCAGTAACTTACTACTGTCTCCTTTCATTCAGTCACAATCTCGAACATTGACAAAAAAACAATTTAACTTTGTCCGTTTGAACTGTCCTGTTTACGGTTGCGTCAGGATTTCTTGTGATACGATTGTCTGCTCTGATGGACTGGTTTTAAAATCGTGGCGTCTAACTTAAGTTTATGGTAACCTGACCTGAAGAAATCCAGACTGAGGCCAATCGTGACTTGCACGATGATTAGAATATTGAATTTGAAGGGCAGGAAAATGGCTCTGCTTTGAGCGAAGTGGTAAAAGACATTATGGAAACATGAAACGGTCCTGGTTGTGAAATGGAGAGGAGCAGAATGGAATGGGATATAAAGTAGAATAAAAGGCGGAATGGATAATGCCTTGCCTCATTTAATAAAATGATATCCGAGTCAAAGGTTTCGACACGTCTCGTGTTACAGGGCAGGATAAACGGCGTCCTTAGAGAATGCACACGGTTCTGTTCGAAGGGAGAAAAGAATATTTTTACTGTGACTTCAAACGTTTAGATTTTAATATAATCTCTGGTATTGGAGCATTCCCATTGCGCATTAATGTTACTACTGTTCTTAACATTTCTCAGCACGTTTACTGTTTTATAAAGTATGAAACGTTCGTATTTATTGCCGAGGCTAAGAATGAATAGGAGCTATACCACCTCTCTCCCCAATCTCCTACATAACATATAACGGGACAACTTTACTTTTTAATATGTGGCTATACGTTTCTACATGAATGTATCATCTTCAGATGGTTATACTTCTTTATTAAATTTGCTGTGGGTGCCATTATACGTCCGTAAATAATACATTTATATCATAATTTCATCAAAGAAATCCATTTGCGAAATTAGCGTTTTATGGTGTTATACAGCAGAGATTCGACAGTAACTATTATGACGTTAAGTCGACACTATAGTCCAGTTCACATCACCACAGGCCATTCTCGTATGGGGACTGTGATCTTCATGTCTATGACGTCGTTTCGGAGGATCTTTGGTGTCTAACCACCTACAAGACCACAAGCTATCAGAAGCCCAAAAACCACGATTAACATCTTCACCGCCGAGAAAACCTCATCTCATAGACCGTCAACTTCTGTACTGGGTTGTTGATCTTGTGTCTCGAAATTGAATTCAGTGACGTGTGTTTGTAAACACAGTGGAAATTTTAAGGTTCCTGACGCTGATGCATTAAGCTATTATGCAGAATTGTATTCACCGTATATGACTTTAATTAAAACCACAATGTTTCGATAGTTGGTTGTTCTTCTGTCTTCAGGTCGGCTGAGAATATTGTAATCTATTGAACTAGTCTGAGGTTGATCTAGCTGCAGATAGGGTCCAACTGAACATGGGTTTCTCTGAGATGGTAAAGTTGCGTCATATTGTGATATATATATATATATTATTTAAGTCTTGTCCGTCTAATCACAATAAATTCTTATTAATATTAAAATATTACAATAATTAACATTTAAAATATTTAAAATATTAAATGATTATGAATATTTCGATAAAGAACATCATTTAATATTTTAAATATTTTAAATGATGGTCTAATGTAAATCGAATATTTCGATAAAGAACATCATTTAATATTTTAAATATTTTAAATGTTAATTATTGTAATATTTTAATATTTAATAAGAATTTATTGTGATTAGACGGACAAGATTTAAATAATATATGGGTTTCTCTTTCTACAGCTCACCTGAAGGAAGTAGGCGACTATGGAAACATTATGATTTATTTGAAAAAAAAAACATAATGGATAAAATCTATCAGAAAAAGTATGTGTGTGGTATTAGAAATATGGTAATTCTTTATTTCTTCTCGTGTTGCATATACTTCGTAACTTAGTACGAATACACGATTAGACAACAAAATTACAATAACATGGAGTTAAGAGGAAAATAAATACAGGAAAGGGTTTTATTATTCAGTCGAAGAAGAAACTTTGTGTATCTACTTCCCGCAACAAAAATATTAAGGTGTAGCGAACAATGGTTCTGCCATTTTTGTGTGAACATAAATGAAACACTTGTTTCTACTTTGAATGAAGCACTTGGATGAAGTAAATTGCTGTGATTTTGTTTGAATGCTGTTAACTTAGGACAACGCTGTCCTACTTCTTGCAAACTGTCTCATAATGCTCAATTAAGTACACACTTCTAGATTTCTAATTTAATCTTATTTGATTCGTGATGTGTAACGCTGTACTTTGGACATTTAGGCTTAGACTCTCTGTAGAACGAGTGCTTTGAGCTGGTGTCATTAAAATACAGCGTTTCAACAGAATGTTTTCAACTATCTTCAGAAGTTGTTTCCAACAAACTTTTGTTAATGGCTATGGTCTCTGGAACGAGACTATAGCTTCTACGTTAGTACGAGTTTCAAAGCTCTTCACCAGCCTTATTCCAAATAGAATTATCTTTCGTAAGCTTTCTCTCGCGTCTAATACATTTTCCTCTTCTACAAATCAAATACGAAAGTTTTTTTTTCTGGTTAATGTCTAGAAGCTTACATTGAACTGAGGTTTTCTTCTGAAAATTTTGTTCCTTGTAGGGTTAACCATCGCCGTTATGTACCCCACACCCTGCGTTGCAACCACTTCAATCATCCATGTCTGCCTGTCTGTATTTCTTTCGTAGGAGCTAAGATATTATTCAGACATTTCATTCGATTTTGTATACAGCCTAGGTTCTCCATTCGAAATATCATCACTAAATAATCTCAGAATAAATAAAAAGTTTATCTTATACGAGGCGCGTCCCAAAAGTAAGTTTCCCTGGGGCCGTTTACAGAAACAAAACACAATTTCATGGAAATATTTATTGCAACAGATACAGCAAGTGTCCAGCTATTTTTAAACATATTCGCCACCGGAATTGAGACATTTGTCATACCGTGGGACCAACTTTTGAATACCTGTGTCGTAGAAGTCTGCCGCCTGGGATTGGAACCACTGTGTGACCACCATCTCCGCCTCTCTGTCATTCTCAAAACGCTGACGCTGACGCTGACCGGACAGGAATTTCTTGAGGTGTAGGAAAAGATGGAAATCACTGGGAGCGAGGTCCGGGCTGTAGGGTGGATGATTAAACACCTCCCAGCTGAACTTCTGCAGGAGACTTGCTGTCCGTCGAGTCGTGTGCGGCCTAGCGTTATCACTGACCGCACTTCACAGTCGGCGGGAGCTGGAATAAGAACCTCCATCTTCAACAGCTGCAACGATGCTACTGTGAGAACGCGGGAAGTACCGTTAGTGCATGCGCCATGCTACGTCATTGCTCTATCACGTATGCACAGTCGCTTCGCGCAATATAAGGTTTGCTAGCTGTGGGACGAGTGGGAAACTTACTTTTGGGACGCGCCTCGTATATACATTTTTATAAAGCCTTTAACACTTTAACATGTAACAAGGATTTTTGTCCAAGGGTAGCAACGTCTCATTACGATCTGTGAAAGGAAGTGAAGGCATGTCTTCTCGCTCTGGAGATGGAATTATTTGCAGAGGGATTGGAAATGATGAATGAAGACTTGGGCGGGTGACAGGCTATTTCTGAGGTGTAATTGAATTCTCGTCTGCAAGAGCCACACCGTCTTAATCAATTGAATCGGACAGAAACAAATCCGTCTCTCCCATAGACTTGAAACGAGGTAGACACGAATACGTTCAGAACTCAAACCTAGATCAAATCTGTTTTCCCTCCTTCAGATCCTATTTCACGAACTGATTCCATGAAGTAGAATCTTCCTTCAGAAGTTGCCGACTTTCACGTGATCCAAGGCTCATCACCAAGGTCACAAGAAGCAGTCATCGGACACTGTCGTAATCCAGAATTCAGTCCGTATATTTTCACAGCGTTTCTCTAAGATGAATTTTAATACCAGGACCCCCAATAGGTCTTTTCAAGTTTCCCGGTTAAAATATTATACACTTTTCTCATTATATGCCTTGCCCATCTCATCCTCTTGATTTGCTTACCATGGTAATATTTGGTGTAGGGCAGAAAATTGTTTGAGATTTTTAAGTGAACTGCCCCTTAAAATTTCCCCACAACAAACTCACATAATAATTTACTTATAAAATGTACTATCCCCACCAGTTTCATGCATGTCGGCAGGGTGGATTTGGCGCTAATACTTACTGACAGACTGATGAACACAAACAAACACGTGCTTTTTCGAGGCGCGCAAAAGTTCAGGCTTGTATCCGGCTGAAAGACTTTCCTAATTTAATTAAAATCGGTCAGCTGGTTAAGGTATCTGGACGGACAGACTCATGGAACACCTCCACGGACTTGGTAGCGTCTACTTGACAGTGCATTGGGAAGTAGGTAAGACAGCGCGCTTTCTTAACGACGGGACCAGATGAGTAATAAGATTCCCATTCCTTCCGCTTTAACCTATTTTACCAACTGAACGGGCTTGAATTTCCTTGTGACAATGACACTAATTCCTGTGTTTGCTTGGAACCAAACCCCTGTCCGTCGGCATTCAACTACTCTCAACCTCTGTCGTGTTATTGTATCACAAATTCCAAGAAACGTATTCTAAAGGTATTGACTGATTCTGCTATATCCTCTGCAGTTCTCCTCCCGCTACAACTGGCCCTTTACGTCATATTTGTGACTGTCACGTTTACATTGCAAATGGTCAGGCGTTACCTCACCCCTCTGACGGCAAACTGTCGTACTGAGCCAAACGTCGGCCACAAAGTGAGCATAGATCACAGTACAAGTTGACAATAATGGCGGTAAAGAGTGGTAACGTGTGTGTTATTTCATGAACGTAAGAACATATTACAACTGGTGTGGTAGTGACATAACAGTGTTTAAAATGCCTTAGTTTCGAAGTGTCTTCAAACGTTACATCTGTGTCAACAGGTGACTTAAAACATTATTAATACTAATATAATATTCGTTTCTAGCTAGGCTTCTGATCTACAAGGATAAACAGAAGTTCAGGTATGTTGTTACACATGTCTAGCGTCGTTTATATTTATGCTGCAAATTAATGTACGTTGACAGAGGACAGATTAACTGTACAGTGTGGAATATGTACAACTGATGTTTAATATAACAGGAGAGGTAAACAACAGAATGGTTTACTGCGTTCGGGACAGGTTATGGCAGTTTAAGTAAACAAAACTTACACGAATACGGAATAGAAATAATCTGAACTGTGTATAGTGTATGTATTCCGTTTTAGAAATCGGCACTTTTCAGTAAGTTGATAATAATAAATTTAGGCATTTTATCAAGAGTTGCAGTTGCGAAATTCTGAACGCGTCTCGTTACAGCTAACATCAGTCACTGCCCTAATGATATGACTCTGTATCAGTCTGTGTCATTGGTTAGTAGTACTGCAGACATCTGAGACACAGTGACTGCTACCGGGCGTATAAAAACGGGCGTCTGTTCCGGAAGCCATAATATTGGTAGGTTAAATATAACCGCCAATTTTTACTAATTCCGGTCTCAAGCTAAAGATTCAATATTTATTCCTCTGTTATCCACATAAATGTGAATTTTATTTAAACATATATTCACTTTTAATCCAAGTTATAAAACAATGATACGTAAGTAGCTATACGCATGAAAGTTAACAATTATTTAAAAAAATGGGGAATTTAGGGTCACTTATAATTCGAAAGTTTGATTGTCGCCATAAAATATCAAACAGGGTCGCAACTTTGACATGCTTTCTGCAAGGCATTAATTTTAAATATTCGTCTACACTGCCAAGGTCATTGCTTTCCTCCGCGTAACGAAAATAACTCCCCTCACAAGGCAGTGACTTCCCGGCCAGCTACAAACGCGTTATATGAGTCCGTTCACAGTGTGTGTGGACTAATTCTTGTGGTATTCTGATTATAACATGATAAAATGGGGTTTAGAGACTAGAATTAAGGCCCCAATTGCCATGATAAAATAATTATAAAACTTTAGTAAGTGTTCGAGGAAAGGCAGTGTAAGAAATCAGTATGTAATCATGATGACGAAATGAGTCATGAACATGGTAAGGACAGACGAGTGTCTCTTGTATCTATTTATGTAATTAGTAAATTGTGACGTATTAAGGATGGGCGGGTTGTGAAAAATATACGCTTGACTAATTCGTAGAAGGTGATGGATCGAAATTGGACTCGGAGCTACCTTAGTCGCTTTGTTGTGGGAGGTGATCCAGAGTCTTACAACTTATCGGCTGTAGAAAATATTTCTACTTATGCTGATTAAAGAAACCAATTACAAGAAAGCGAGGTGATCGTATTATAATCGCCACGGTATGACAGTTAGCTCTCCTGATTCGTATTCAGGAAGCCAGTTAATGGCTGTCGTATGTTCATGCATTCCTTCCCACAAATTCTGCTTCATCTCATTAAAATAGTCCACGACCATTTATACAAAACATTTATCATTAAGACATTTTAAGACTAATTTGGTTGAAATTATTTCCTTCCACAAATCAAGAATAAATAAATACTGATGTTGTACTATACATGCAGAGTATAATATATAATATAATATTATAATATAATAATATAATATAATAATATAATATAATATAATAATATAATATAATAATATAATATAATAATATAATATATTATTATAGGTTATGTTATATGAAATACGATATTGATAGTACCCACACATTTCTACCATTATTAACCCGTTAAATACGACGCTTAACACTTTGAAAATCAGTTCCTACCTCAACGAAAACACTTCGCGACTCCATTTCGAAGATAAACTGATTATTTATATTTAGGGAAATGTCCGTTGATTATCCCGGGAATCACACGAACCCACAAATACTCTCTGTGGGAAAAAATTCATAGTTCGTGAGAGCTGTAACAGGCGTTACATATATATAGTGAGTGACCACTTTAAAATGTTTTAAATTCAAGCCTGGGATACAATTAAATTCGCCATCACTTTTATGTAGACCTCTCGTGAACAAATTGAATTGAATACATCACAGAGTTTAGGGTATAAAACATATGGACGTTCTTTCCCATGAGGCGTTCTTTATTTTACGCAGAAAGCATAATTTTTCCCTCTTGAAAAGAAACGAAACTGACCAATTTTTTAATACAAATGGTTGTCTTTCAAATCAACTTATATCCCAGGAATTAAAGTGAACGCGAATGACCGATTCATTGATGACATCTGTTCTTCGTGGAGAATAGAGGTAATTCTGGAGAGATATGGATGGAAGTTGCCGTGAGAGAAAGACGGAGATAGGAGAGAAATAGAAGTGTGATGTGTCTTGAGGGACTGAATATCATCACGAAACTCTGCAGCAGTAAGATCAGATGTCTGTTGAAGTAAGAAAAACGTTGATCTCGCCAAAGTGTAGGAAACAATTCGTTAGATGCTGGCAGGTTATAAAACTAGCCTCGTGGATTTGCATGCAATGGTCGAAGGTCATGCTAACGCTGTTAATGCATATCAAAACGTAATCTGAATATATGCGGGAGAATCGATTACTCTCTGGACATGCATTCGAGTATTCGATTTGACTTAATCGGTTTCCTTGGCATCGTTGCCACACCAGATACAATGTTATATTCTTCCAGCGTCGCGGTCGGGTGTTTGTGACTCGTGTTTCGTGTTTTGGGAGGCCGTAGATTCAAATCTCGGCTTGGCCAATAGCAATTTTGTGTCGGGGTTTAATCCCGCAGCCAGAAATCCTTATCTTGAGGCGCTGAAACCTTGCCCAAGTGTTGTAGTAAGGGCAGTGTCTTCTGAAAGATCTCTCCTCTATAGATGACGTCCCTCAGGATTTGTGATTATATGAACTTCACTTGTGACAATCCGTTGCGTTATATACAACAGATTGTTTTTATTTTTAAACTGGATCACTATATAAATCAAGATGGTATAAAGATTTCTGTCTTCTGGGTTATTGCGCTGTGAGAACCTCAAATCTTACAAGATGGTATAGTTTGCGATTATATGTGTATTGCCATCTGCATGCACCGCTGAGACCAATACCAACCTTACAGGAAGAGATGCGAGGTTGGAAAGAGAAATTTCTCCCGGAAAAAAATACCGGAATTTTGGGAGGTAATAAAGTGGAAGGTAAAATTGGGAATATTGGGAATTGTATAGGTTTTCTCATTAGCAAGTTGGATAGACTGTTTTGTTGTTACCAGTTTACTGTTTACGCTTAATTTTCCCAGTTCAGTCAAACGAGTTGTTGGAAGTAACCTATCTGCGATTAAGGTAGGTGTTAATTTGTGTGTATGCATGTACTCAGATTACTGTGACGCTGGGAACGATCCGTTCTTCAAGTGCCTGAGCACTGCGGGTCCCAACTTTTCGTTGGCTTCATCTATGGGCATTCGGTAGGACTCCTTGGACGAGGGATCGGCCCGTCGCAGATTAAAATTCCATGAAAACTATTTCTTTTAAAATTTATAAATTACTTTAAAAACTTAAAATTTCAGAGCGACAATTGTTTTATTCCAGAAATAAAATATTTGTTCATCCCCGTCTTCCTATTTATTAAAGGGTTCCCCCCCCACCCCCAATTCTTTTCATGTTTTTATTCCTCACGATTAAAAAGTTTCTATAATTTTATATCTCTTCGACGCAAACGTTTATGTGCCAACAGGAAGGCGTGACCTGAGTCGTCGAAGGGAAATTTGGAGCGAACAATTGGTGTTGCCTCGTAACGGGATGAAGACGTGCTCGTATATTGGCCAATGACGTTCAGAAATAACTGTTTCAGGTTTCAAAATGACCGAAAATCCTTTCTAATAGATTTAATGAGAATCCGTTGTACTCCATGATATATATGGTCAAGGGGACGGATAGTCGGACATAACGAAGTTAATACTGGTTTACGGAAACTCGCAGTAATTTCGCGATTACAAATGAATCACGAAACGCGATAAACGTGATGAGTGAGTCATACCACTCCCCCCTCCCACACACACACACACACCAAAAAAAAAGTAGTGCCAGTTTTATTGATAAAATGACTCCACTCACTCCACCATCAGCAATTTTAATGGTAAAGTCATGTGTACGAGGGTCGGCGCATGCGTCGCGACGCCGTCTCTCGGAGTTGCACATTGCTTATAGAGTGAGTGGCAGTCAGTCGTGCCGTTTGGTACCGCGGTGTAGAGTCAGTGCTGGAACTTAGCGGTACTTACCGTGTGTGTTGGTTGTGCTTCGTAAAGTCTGCATTTATCTTTATTTATCTCACTTTTTGTTTCACTCATCCCGAAGAACTCTGAAAGGTAAGGCCTTAGTCAGTTTTAGAAGTTTAAAGTTGCTTGTAAATTCTTCTGGTAACGTGTCGTAACAACGGAGACACGTTTCATTTGAATAAATGCTATCTGGGTTGAAATTACTTCTTTGACAATAAATGTTCGGTCAATATAGGCTGGGAAACATGTTAGAGAAATTGTTAAAATAGAGTTTTTTCTTTAAGGAAAGCGAAATAAATTTCTATTTGAGTAAAGATATTCTTTTTCGGATAGTGTGGATTGAAGGATGCCATTGAACTTATCATAAAAGTGGTTTTCGGCGTGAGGACTAGATTCGTGTCCTTGGACAGAGTCCAGTTATCGGCTGTTGTGAACACGGTAATGAATCTTAGTCTTGGACAAAGGACAGGTAATTTCTTGAATAGCTGAGCGACTGTCAGTTTCTGAAGAAACACACAACCTTATAGAATTGTTCTTCGAGTAACATAATTTTTGTCATTAGCTTAGGATATTTTGATAAACGTGTTACAGACTATCGTAAGTTGTATTTTTTTTAGAGTCAGCCTTCCATAGAAGTATTAAAGATTGTGAAATTTGTTAAGGACTGCAATAAATGTGAACATTTATTCTGAGAATTTAGTGTTAAATTTGTTAAGGGACTGGGATTAAGAGTTTGAGATTTTTGGAAAAAGTAATTCGTTTTGGCATAGACTGGAATAAACTTGTGAGAGAAAATTTCTTTTTAAATAATCTTAGGAAATATCATGTTGAAAAATATATCTTAATATGCCTTAGAAACCCTAAATAGCTCGTGTCAAAATATTTTTTTTAATGAAATGAGAAACTCGTTTAAATCATCTGTAATTCTTACGTCTTCTTGTATTTTAATACGCCTTATTCTTTGAATCCCAAGAAATCGACTAAGTATATCAAGAGCTTGGATCAGTAGGATATTTCACAACTGACATAAAACTTAGCTTATTAATTCTTCAGTTCCTGTGGGGGAAAGTCTTAAACTGTTTTTCACGACATTGAACGTAAGTGAAAATTTATTTCTGCGTGATGTTCGTATATCATGATGTAACGCTACTTTTAAGTCCTGTGGAAGGAGAGAGGGCAAATTCTTTTCTCAGGCACTGAAGTCTGTTCGTGTAGCCCCGCGTTAAAAAAACCCGCTGAGCCCAAAAGTGCAGGTGAACTATTTTAATGATATGTAATTATTCCGTTCGTACTACACTGAAATGCTCTTGGTTATATATTAAGTATATTTAAAGTCTTATTAAGATTAAGAGTTATTCATACACAGAGGGTAAATTACAGTATAACGCAGAAAAATTTCTTATCTGTCTGTCTGCACGTTTGATGTACGGAACTTGTGAGCGGATTGCAATGAAATGATTTGCAGAACTCCAACAAAAATGTGAATCGAATTCTGTTTTGGTCAGTGTCACACGAGTATTATTCAAATTCGAACTGAAACTCGGATCTGTATTACAAACCGTCCTAAAGAAAATGGTAACCTAATATTGGTCTAGGCGACACGGAGTTTTCCTCCGTGGCATCCCAACAATTACTCCATTCACACACAGAAGAAGGCAACGGCAAACCACTTCTGGATCATCTGCCAAGAACGTATATGAACAGGTCCCAGTCCGAG
>NW_019059701.1:1883433-1895051 GCF_000696155.1 Zootermopsis nevadensis | reverse complement strand
AAAAGCGCCATCCCGCACAGAGGGCGCGAGTTATCATTTTGCTTTAAGAGGTTTGTTTTAATTTCCTACGACCACTCAGCGGCTGGGGTTGAGCCCCCCTTTCCGTATTATTCGATGTCAATTACTGCGCGTTCGCTGCTGGTACTATTTTCGAATTTTGAGTGCTCCTTTTAATATACTTAATCTTATTATGTTCTTGCTATATCCTGTAGACAAGATCTGCTGTCACGTGGGTTAGTCGAAAGAGTTGGACGACTTGCCTCGTCCACAAGGTCCTGTTTTCTGTAGCGTGCGAGCTTAAAGCCAACGAGTTCGACTCGGGCGGTTCGTTGTCCGGAGCAGCGTCCGCGCCTCCGCTCGCTCAAGGAACGGCCTGGGCATCCACCTCCCTTCGCGGGGAGGCGGCCCTGGGCTTGGGCGGCCCTGGGACACAAAGAAGGGCATAGCCCTGGGGAGAGATGTGTCCCTGGCCCTGGGTATGCTGGCACTGGCTGTGGTGTTTCTCCCTGGGGAGGCTGAGCCTAGGGGGTTCGTTCGAACCTGGAGTCAGGCGCCCGGACCTCCATAGACTTTGCCACATAGCCATTATAATAGCCTTGAAAGGAAGCTGCTATGTAGATATTATATGGTCCAGAATTGAGGCCACTAATCAGGGTGAGTCAAAAGTATGTTTACAAACTTTGTGTGCGTGTTAATGGATCAAACATAAGAAAAAATGTGGTCGCAAATGCTTCCTTTTTAAAATACGTAATAGCCAAAATAAGTTTTAATGTATGCATTTATTGCCAAGTATAAGGACAGGGAAGTTCAGGGTGCTCAAAGGTTGCTCCTCCATTCTCCACACATGTCAGAGCACGACGTGCACAAGACTGACGGATTCGTTCGTACACACCAGGGTTTCCTCGACTCATCTGACATGCATTCTGCACACGTTCCGATGACCTCTGTGGCCATGCTACTGGTCCACCGCATAAAATCCATCGCTGAAGGTACTGTTTTTTGTGATGATCTCGGACGCGACTGGAGAAGTGTGCTGGGGCTCCGTCGTGCATAAACCACATTCGTCTTCTTATATTCAGTGCTACATCCTCAACGAGACGTGAAGGAAGCGTGTGTGGACCAACAAGCACGTCACCAACAATTCCTGTCCAAACGTTAACTGAAAAATTTCTGATTTTTCAAAATTTTCGAAAAACCAAAAAACCATGCAAATTACCTGAGAAGCGCACAAAACCAAAATTTTTCCAAAAATTTTCAAAGTACGAATTTTTCAATTTTTTTTAGTTTTGTGCGCTTTTTGGACGATTTCCTGCATTTTTTGACTTTTCGATAATTTTGATAAAATTTTTGAAAAAATTAGAAATAGTTATAAATGTCGTGAAATGCGAAAATAACTAAAAAAAATCGAAAAAATTTTGAAGTCGGAATTTTACATAGACCTGTTTCGACGGTGAGGCACAGGAGTAGTCAAGGTTGATGCAAGCAGCAGGGATGTAGAAGGCCGAGTCCGGCAGACATCTCTGCAGGAGTTTTGAAAAAATGTTCAAAATCTTGAAAATTTTCGAAAACTCAAAAAATGCCTGTAATTGTATAAAAAGCGCATAAAACCAAGAATTTTCGAAATATTTGATAATTCGTTTTAAGTTGAAATTGTTCTATTTTTTTAGTTTTGTGCGCTTTTTGTACAATTTCCAGCATCTTATGTTTTTTCGAAAATTTTAAAAAAAATTGATTTTTTTTCTTCAAAAACTGCCCTACCCGATTACTGCCAGAACAGGTCTCAGACGTGTCGTTTCTGCAAATACCGAGACCGGCAGAGAGCTAGACGATATCCAGACACTCGATAGTACTTTGTGAATCTTAATGCAGCTTTCTGTGTAGCACCAAAACAATTTTCATGCTGTGGTACCAAAATAATTTTTCTTCCAATTGGTACAACAGATTCGTGTTAAATATGGTAGTGTCTTTCATTCCATGCAAAATAAATGCTACATTATACTGTCAAAACATTTTTATTAAAGCCCTTCTTCCTTCTTGTCCACATGAAGTATTGTGGCTGTTATCAGGAATACAAAATATATTTGTGATTACATAAACTTTACATCAGGTACCCATCATATATGAGTTTGTTGTAAATGTAAACTGTGCTGTAGTTCACTGAAACATAATATAAAATATTCTCTTTAGCAGCACTTTAAAGAAACAATATTATGCCTCCTTTTTTTTGGGGGAACCAGGAATCTGACCACCTCCTCACTGCGGTAAATTTTGCCTGACTGTTCCTCCCTCCATGCAGCCGAGTAACCGCGATCCAAACTTTGCGGTCTTATCGCGTTCCCTCAGTACTAATCTACGCCTACCCACATGCTCCTGCCATCCTAAAATTTGTATTTGTATAATCCATTTTCATCAAAATATTCTTTGCGTTACGGCATACCTGACACTACTTTAAATTAAGTCATTTTAGATTTCTTTACAGACAGTTACAGTGGTTATATGCGATTCCTCACGTGGCAAACGGAAAACGATTCGCCACTGGGGGGAGCCATCACGCTTCTTACTAATGTACGGTTCAAATGGTTAAATGCAACTAAGAATATATGGACATTATGCAGAGAGCTTATAACATTTCAATTTCTATCCCTCTCCTACCCTTACTCAAAAGATTGAAACCTCTATCGTTTCACACACACGAAAGTTTAACGTTACGTTAGAACAGTGTGGGAACTGAAACCAATAAGTGAAGAGAACGCTGTAGCAACGCAAATTTCAACATATTTCACTAGGAGACAGGAACGAAATTCGAATGTCTAAGATACCGAAGACCACGAACAAAAGTGCTTTCGAGTATTTAGGCTGGAAGAGGGTTAAGAATTTTCGATTAAACTTTGTCAAAGTTTAGGAAATTTTTAATTTTACAAACAATACTTCAAACTTAATTCAAGCGCGCAAATAACAGAAATAACACGCTGCATAAATTCATTACACTACGATTTATCAGTCGCACTCAGTACGAAGGGCTTAAGTTAATACAAGTTATATCTGACTTAAGGCTTTAATAATGAGCACAAAATGTATGAGTTTAAATTGCATAAAATTTAATGTCACATGTGGGCTGTGAAGTAACATTCAATACATTACAGATCTTGGTAGTAGGAGGAGGTGAATGCTCAGCTACACACTGCAGCCAGTTTTTCCAAAGGGAAAAGCTTTGGGAATAAATTCAGTACGAGGCGGGTGGGCCTGACAGCTGGAAATATCGTCGTGGACCGCGAGTACATACGACACCAGATGCTCCTCGCACCACCCTTTTACAATGTTTGTCGGCGTTAAATTCATAATTTGTATTCCCGATATGCATGAATAAATATTATATTATTGTACATAACGTGACTAGTACAAAGAAAGAAAGCTTGACTTAAAATTATTTGAGAGTAAAAGGTTAAAAATGTGAAACCACATGTGTATTGTTAAATTCAGTTCAGTAAGTAACTCTTAAAAATATAATTCCATTTAAGATTCTGCTGCAAGGAACATTAAATCAACGTGCGACACGTTAAATTTTCATATTTACACGGTGTTGCCAACATTATACGGTATGATTCAATGCTACTTGCAATACTCTGATTGACGACTACAGTACGTGTTATGTGAGATGATGTACCACATTTGCTCATGTAATGAAAATAAATTTTACTAAACTTTACAACCTTTAATCCTATCGTGCCAGTGATGTTTCATGCCTTTATCCAAATGGCTCAATGGACGAGGCACCTCCTATTCTCCCTCTTCTATATTTTACTTAAAGACTATGATGGAGTAAGTCTTAAAAAAACAAAATCTTTAGAATTTTAATGTTAAAGTTAGTCAACTGCCCTAAAATGAAAACAGAAAATGTTCCAAGCTCTCAAGTGTTGCATATACAGATTCTCGCATGAAGATAAAGGAAATGTTATACTTGTTTTATTACTTGTATCAATTTCCCAATAACTTAATAAAGAAAAGGATATGAAACATGAAAACTCATAATTATACTGTTTTAATAAACACAAATAAAACAAAACAAAAATGGCTAAGCCACTAATCAACAACACACTGTTGTTGTTCAACCCTACGCTACATGATAATCAATTTTACATACATCTTCATGTATTACCTGTAAGGTTTATTAACGGTGTTGTGAATAGCTTAGATTATATCTTCACTACCAGGTAAGGAGGCAAGGAGGTAAGATGTATATAATTTGTAATGCCAAGACCTATACTAACTCCCCCCTCCCCAACACCTCCATGGCATGTAGCACAACAGCTTTATTTTAAAACATTTCTGACCAAGTGCAAAAGATAGTGTCAGATGACAGAATTAGTGAAAAATGAGCTGGAAGGGATGTGAAAGAAAGCAAATCTGGCAAGTTCTCACATTTGGCTGGATGGACCAAGGAAAACCATGAGAAACCTCAGTTAAGCGGCCCATCCGCGTACGAGTCCGGCTCGGATCGGGTTCCATTCAGCCAAACTCGTTCGTGGGTGGGGTGTCACGAGCCGAGTCTGCTACGCACGTGTGGTGAAATATGCCAAGCTCGCCGAGCCAGACTCGTACGCGGATGGGCCGCTTTAGGGTAATGATCTCTGGGCAGAAAGGCAGATGATGAGGTCTCATAAAAAACATATTTTTCTTTTTGAGGTTAATTTAGGCTTTGATAAACAGGTAATGTGATTCACATTTCAACCAAACATACTCACCTATAAAAATGCAAGATGGTAGGTTACATTCTGTCTTTGATTTATATATTGTTTAAAGATTCTGTATCAATTGAAGAGCACATTTAGTGTTTACCAACTTACAAGATAAAATTGAAAGGAAAAGGAAATGTGACACATATTAAGGTACTATACCAGAATTTGTATGGAGTAACTGAGGAAAGTCACAGACAGCCGTATATTTTGTCTGGGTCAAAACTTTTACGGCAAATACGGACAAGAATAAATTATATGGGCATTCGTCTACTTTTTTTAGAGAAACGCTTTCCTAAGTCTGTTTCGATAGTCAAAGTGAGTAGCTACAGAACCCTCCTTCCTCCCACCAGGGAAACAATTTACGAAACACAAAGTAGACATTCAGCTGCTCTGGGATGGGCCAGGTGAATTGCATGTATGGATTAAGATAAAGGTTTAACTGATTTTACCCTTCATGAGTCATGCATCATAGCCTATGTGTGGTCCAGCTGGCCATATGATGTAGTACGATACCACTACAATGCTAAATCCCGGAGTTAAAGTCAAGCCACCAGTCCCACAGTACGATTCAAATCCCACATTCACATAAAATAAAAGGTTAATTACGCTGTTTGATTGCAAAGGTTTAGGAGTGGTATCAGCATTCATTATCATCTTCCAATTTCATTTTATGCAAAAACTTGCTCATTAATTAAAGATTTCGAAGGTGGCACAGTGGTGGTGACCTAGATCAAGGTACTATACTAGAATTTTCCTGAAGAGGCTGAGTAAAAGCACAAAAACTACAGCCATGACAGCCAGTAATACAGTTAATGTACAAAATGTAGTAATGCTTGATTTTTGAAGACCTTAGAACATGAATATTTAATATTTAAAATGTTTTGATCATAAACTACATACAGGCATTACTTGAGCAAATACAGTATTGAATGGTGCTTGTTTGCCAGCCACCTCATCATATGTAGTATGTATTTACGCATTCTGTTAGGAAACTTCTTATTCCTAAATAGTAACTTATCTTAGGCTCCATTCTTGAAAGTCCTTAGAACATATCCTTGTAGCAGCAATGTGGTGGAAAGGCTGGCCTGAGACTGACACCGCATCTGGTCTGGCTCGTATGTCTGATGTGACGGCCACTGCCAGCCAAACACCTGCGTCTTCTCTCTCAGAAATTCTGTTGACGTTTCCGTTTCTGGTCCATGGCATCGAGGATAGGCTGACGCTTGGTTTGATATCGCCGGCGTAATTCATCAATCTCACGTTCCATCTCTGCATCTAGATTTGCCATCCTCTGTTGTAGCTCTTCATAACTTAGGAACTTCAGCTGCAAAAATTGCATTAAAATTTCAGTTCAAGTTTTAATAACTGGACAACTCATATAATAACAATTGCATCTCACTCAGCAATTTAGCTCAGAAGAAATTAAACTGACTTACATCAATATATATATATATATCAGACTACATGATGATACATGCCAGAAGACAGCCATATTCATACTTATCACTATAATAACCTCAAGTCTCATCTATATTTAGGTTTTCTCATTGTGTATTCTGGCAAGTTTCTGGTTACTTTACTTATTTCATAAGCCTTACAGTATCGTCAAGTGTTTCCCACAATCCATCCATGTATCTACTCATCAGCACAGGTACTGATAGAACCAACAGATCAAATCTGAGTTTCACTGACCAAAATTTTGTACGCATATCTCATCTCCCTCTCTACGCTACGTGTCCCTCTCGTCCCGTCCTCCTCATTTAGTCAACTTAATAAAACTATTTTATAACATTAGGAGAGAAGTACAAAATAACACTTACAAATTCAAAGTCACCATCAACAAAAGCTCTTTGAAATTTGGCCTGGTTCTCATGATGGTGCCTTGCTTGGAAGGGCTCAACTGTGGGAGGGTGATGGAGAGGACCTCCTCCCCCTGCACCTGAGATCTGGTTCAACTGCCGCTGTAGATGATTCTGAAATCTCTGCCTCTCCTCTGCTGATAGCTGTGGTGACTGTTGAGATGATGGTGTTGTGGCTTTGTGCTGCTGAGGATGTACTGAGTTAGCATTGTGTTGTGAGGGTGACATGTTAGCATTTGGCGATGTGTTGGAGTGGGCATTAGTGGACACATCTCCACTTGAGAGTCTGTGGGAGGGTGAGACCTGAGGCTGGCCATTGCCCTGAACAGAAAAACAGAAATCACATAAGTTCATGGATTCTGTACCTTTGTCCCATCGTACTCGACACACAACATAACACCACGGCATTTGAATCCACACTGTAAGAATAATAATTTATAATTTTAGTAATAATCATAATTGTTTAGGAAACCACAAGTTTCTGGTCTGGGCCTGAAATAAAACCACAAAGGCAGATACACGGAATGGTCCTGTTCGACAAGATATTGGTCCAAGAGCTGACTCATAAAACAGCTGACTAGTAAGTAATTTAAAATCTAGCCAACAGAAAGCTTTGTCATTCACTTTTGTAACCTTTGCCAAATATGTTTTAAAATGAAGTTGCGTTAGTCACTATTCATCGCATAAAGCATATTTATAGCACATAACATTACACACTCAAGCCACTCACTTTAATGTTCTCAGCTTCTTTCTTGTCAAAGTGATCAAGAAACAACGGACGATATTTCTTCCCCGACTCTCCGGGACCTGTATCGTGCCCTGCAAATAAACAATAAAATACACAAGATAATGTAGGAATATATTTCTCTCAAATGCTCCAGTCTATATGATGAGACTAGCAACAATCACAAAATTAATAACTATCCATTTTTCTGCATGATTTCCACTAGCGCAAGTTATGACTACATTAAATTTGTCAGATGCAATCTCAAATTTTCACACCATAACTGTGTTCGTAACCGTTTACATATAAAAATATTTCATAATCAATTCATAGGTTCATATATGATATACATGTACACAAAAGTTCACATGCCACACTCTTATCATCATCATCATCATCACTGAGCACAACTGAAATTATAGATATAACTGATGAACAATAAAACTGCTCTAACTTACTTTTCATTGTAGGTTCCTCTTCTGTATCACTGTTGATCACCATGGTTCCAAGATTAGACTGCAGCTCCAGCATAGTGCCAGCTTCACTATTGGCTACCAATGTACCAGTATCATTTGGAAGTACAGTACCATCAACAAGATCCCGTGATGGTACCAAAGTCCCTGAGTCCTGAGGATACTGCACCATAGTTTTATTGTTTAGGATGTCATCTTCATCCTACAACGCAAAATATCCCGCTCTAATATCAATGCACCCAATCCAGACGAAACACGCCTCGCAAAATGTAGAAGCAACTGCTGCACCTTCCACTTGATTATACTAGTCATCTAATCAATACTCCTACCACCATATTTGAGTACATCTTATGATTCATTCTTAGGTTCCATTAAAGACACCGTGTAAAGTTTATTTAATGACGATGTCAGAAGCTCAGACTATATGGCTTAAACTGATGATTAGTGAATAATTAATTGGAAAGAATATGGAAAGAAGTGGTCGTGATCGAATTTACGATGTCATCCCAAATTTGCCTTGAGAGACTGAAGAAAACCATAAAAACCTCAGTCCAGAGAACCCATCTTTAGGCTGAGACTTTAACCCAGGACCACCTTGATACAAAGCAGTAACCAGATATAACCTCAGAGTTTCACGGCATGGTATACTTGTAATTTTAAACATCTACAAATAAAATTTTTTACATAAATGTTTGGTGTATTTTTGATCTACATCCATGCAGAGTATCATGTGCTTAGTGCCAATGGTCCTTCAGTTGTTGCCATAAAATAACAGTTAAATACAGATTTCATGCACCTGCAAAGCTGTTTTACAATCTACAGAAACAAGGTCACAACAAAGTGGCATAGTTTTCAGAGATCATAACCAAATTTCAGGACTCTCTATATCAAGCAGCTCTCATGTCACTCATTCCTCAGAACTTTGCACGATAGCTGAGTTGATATTGTGGATGACAGGAAATTACAAAGTAGGAAACTGGAACTGCAATGCACGACATCTATACAAAGTTTCCTGATTTTGCACCTACTGGTTCAACAGTTATTTGGGAGGGGCAGATAGAATTATAGCCCCACACACACACACATATACAGTAATCGACTGTAATCTTGAGACTTGCGAGGAATGCAGGAAGTCCGAAGCGTTAAAGGCAGACGCTGTCTTTCCTCCTTCCACCCCACTTCCTCACCCCGCAAATCTCAAGGTTACAGTCGTGGACTATACACAGACATGATTACAGCATAATCTACCATTCCTTAGAGAGAGAGAGAAAAAAAAACTAAAAAATAGATTCATAGAGATCAAGTTTTATGTATGTACTGTAAATAGGAAGACATAACTTTGTATTTCTACTCTGAAACAAGCAAAAACTATAAATAATGTATAATCACAAATTGAACTCAATACTGGAACAATGAAAAAGTATGAAATTTCAGCAACATCAACAAGATGTATGAAGACATTAAAGTAACATGCATGCACGTCAGGCAACACTAACCTCACACAGTCTATTCCATGGTCTCCTCTGCAAAGAACCAAGATGAACATTATCAACCTTAATACAAATTCTATAACGTTATTCAAAAATTCTGCAAAATAGGTAAAACGCCACTACTCAACACTATAATAATGACCTAACACTTCAGAAAAAGTTAAAATCACGTTGTATACTGCTAGCGTGTTTTGGCACGTGGAAAAGAAAGTTGTTCAAAACTGAGCAGATTACAACCAGTAGAGATGATGTTCTTATGCAGCATTTAAAAAATTAGAAAGATGGGATAATGTTTGAAACCAGAAACGCTGTACGGAAAGTGTGTCAAATTGCTTATGTTACGCGTGGGGAACACGAAGCTTTTCGAGGGCATCAAAAATGAAGACATCCTTCAGAGGTAGGTGGAAAGGTGATGTGAAAGAAGATATATAAAAGATAGCAGGGTAAGAGTGGCCACAGATGTGAGGAATAATTATAGGAAGACAGAAAAAGAGTGGACAAGGCTACGTCATCAGATGAACCAACCTGGTTGAAACACCAATGGATAATGACATCAGAACCAATGACCGATACCACAGTATACTTAATCGTTAACATTTTATTTCTCTTCTGATGTGAAAATATATTATAGCAGAGATATAAAGGATACTCAGCAAAAATATGTAGAAAGATTCTGTTTTGTAATAAATGTAAACGGCCAGTCAGGCCAAACATAAACAAGGATGGTGACAATGATGATAAACTATTAAGTGAAATTAGCTATGGATGAGCAAGTAATATTCTTTGGAATCATCTCATTCACACACATGAACTGATAACAGTCTACTCACTGATTCCTCGGCGTGGTTCTGTTTGGCACCAGCTGCCGCCGAGGTGGCAGCATTACTGCGATAACTTTGGTTCTCCCGGATCTCACGTGCTTCAGCTATCATCTGTCCCAGAATGTTCGGTTGCTTCGCATTTTTTTTTAAGATTCCATTAATTGATTCCTGGCAGAGAGACACCAAAAATTATCTTCATTACTCGGTTCAGATCAGCTCTATGGCCTACCCAATCCAATCGGTACCAAGGGCTCTTTCTCCACGGATACTTTTCTAACTGAAATTCGTAAGTTAAATGGAATAGGCAGCTTGAACTGAAACAGCAAACAGTCTAATACCAGTTACCCAAAATAACAAAACAGCAGTAATGATGGATATCCCAGAACCAAGCAAACATAAGAATGTTCATGTGTCTGTACTCATAACGGTAAGATAATTTACAGCTTACTGTAAAAACAGTATACAACATGCTAACCCACAACTCAAAATACCTAACCTATAAATTCATGATGGAGAAGTTCGCTAGCTGTTGCCCTCTCCTCAGGATTCTTGACTAAACATCGACTAACAAAGTCAATGAATTCAGGTGACCACTGATCGGGTTCTCGAAATGAAGGCGGAGGTTTTGTGGGGATCATGAAGATAGCCCTCATGGGATGGATATCACCATATGGAGGTTTGCCTTCAGCCATTTCCAGAGCCGTTATGCCAAGGCTCCAGATGTCTGCAACGCAGTCATATCCGATCTCCTGGATAACTTCTGGTGCCATCCAGAATGGTGTTCCTATGACCGTGTTCCTCTTTGCCATTGTATCCTACAATACATATAAAAAATGTTTTTGATTTCCAAACTTCTACCAAAATATTTTAAAAGATTACAAGAATGTTTACTGCATCCAGCCAGTACGAAATCCTAGCTCTGGAGAATCATTTAGGTAAAGTAAAAATCAACAGAGACATTGCACAGTCACTTTACAACATTTTAATTGCACATGTGTAAAACTGCAGAGTACAAGACAAATACAGTGTTATGGGGAAAAAATGTGGCTGTACTGTACCACCACATCTCACCTACCGTGAGCTGCCCAGCAACACCAAAGTCTGCCAGCTTTGCATGACCTTCAGTGTTGAGCAGGATGTTGCCAGCCTTTATGTCTCTATGGATTTTTCTCCGCAAGTGCAAGTATTCGAGTCCCTTGAGTGTGTCACACAATATTGTTGCAATCTCGTCCTCTGTGAGCGTCTTCTTCCGCAACCTCATGATGTCAGACACTGAGCCAGCACCACAGTACTCCATAACAATCTGAAATATAACATTCAAACTTTAAGTTACTTGTACGATTTGAGGTTTACACAGCGGTGAGTTTGAAGATTTCCGTCTTCTGGGTTGTTGCGCTGTGTAGTCTGGTCGATGTTAACCAACGTTTCAGAGGTCATACTGCCTCCGTCATCAGGGCGATGAGTATGAAGATTTCTGTCTTCTGGGTTGTTGCGCTGTGTAGTCTGGTCGATGTT
>NW_019059701.1:1864708-1875148 GCF_000696155.1 Zootermopsis nevadensis | reverse complement strand
GTTCTTCTGGGTTGTAATGTCATGTAGTCTGGCAGAAGTTTACTAACATTTAAGGGGTCCTTTCTGCCTCCATCATCAGGGCAATGATTAAGCGCAACTCAGAAGACACTCACCACCGACGCAACCTAAAATCTCACTTATACAAAAGCAGCCACCATCACAGAAACACATGACTAAATAGTATAATTATGTCACAATTCCTGCGAGCATCTCTATGTCAGTGGAAGTGTCTCAAGATCAATAGGAGTCTTATTTCTGTCCAGATCTTACTCTTTTCTTTGGGCTACCATTAGCAGCTGTTTCACCTATTCATCATACAGTACGCGTGTTCTCACCTCGGACGATTCACAAGGCAGTTCGTTCAGCTTCCGCTACTCAGATCAGCCTGCTCCAGCGACCTATTGGAGCTATTCCAAAAAAGACTGCACGCGGCATATTGAGTCTGACCGGCACCTAGCGCCTCGTCACTAGGGCAAACGAGATTAATACCGGTACTGTAAGGACTCTCTGGGATTTTAAAACCTTGCATACCGTGCAATGTATTGGCATATAAAATCATGCATACAAACAAAACTGTTTATAAGATGACATAGTTGCGTCATATTGTGAAATTATATATTTAATTAATTAATCTTGTCCGTCTAATCACGCACATATATAGAACAACTTCAAATATATTAAAATGGAATCTGGAAGTGAACATCACTATTAACTGATAACCACAAAAAAGTTGCATATAAGAAATTATGATTAAGTTTTAAGTTTATACAATTGTAATTTTATACACCTGAAGATGGTTCATCTAAGAACCGAAACATGTAGCGAGAAAGTGATGCTCTAAATGTAAAATCGAATGTTTCGACTAAGTGTCTTGTCAAAGTGTAAACAGTTTTGTTTGTATGCATGATTTTATATTTCTTGGATTTTGATATTCTCACAGCGGTGATAATGTCTGCGCTATCTTTTAAAATACCGTGTGACTTGTTGGTAGATACTAATGTACATCCTCTATCTTCAGGGTTGAACTGACTTTTTATACGGCAGGCCCGAGAAATATGGAAAATGCAAACAATGTTTTGGTCGAAAAACTTAAGTGGAATAGAACACTTGGAAAACGTAGGTGTATACAGGAGTATAATACTAAAATGTATCTTAACGAAATGGAGCGGACGGCTGTGGGCTCGATTCCTAAATTTATAACTAACTCCATTTGGCAGAGTCATTTAGAAGCCAGCAGTTCAGCTTGTCAAGAAATTTTAAGCCTTTTTATGGAAGACGACGGTCCATTATCATATTCACAAAAGCCCACCACTCAGATGACGACTTAAATCAAAATAGATTGCACATCTGAAGGTACGCCGGAGGCTTTGGTTTAAATATCCGCCCGGAAATCGTCTATACAGCCTGACCATTTTCGCGGGTTACTTAAATACGTAATGGTAAATTCCGGGATACCGTTTTGAAACCTTTTCTTTACATAATGCCTGCCCAGTTAATCATTTACAGTGTCATTCATTATAATTGGATGCTATATAAACTATGCCCTTGAAAAACCATCGTTAAATAAAGCAAGATTATTATATACAGGTCTATGCTTGACGAGAAAGTTATCCGAGGGTGCTGCCCTGTTCCATTCACAAACAAAAAATAAGTTTACAGTATAATATGCCTCGCGTATGGCATCGTTCCAATGGTTTTATAAAAACTCTCTTTAAAAATAAACTCACAGACTCAGCACGTCTGTGGAAGGTATAGCTGTCGCCGAGTAAAGAAAATCACTTCAAGTTTACGGATTAAGGAAATCTAAACCATGACTTATTACAACAGTGAAAGTCATTCTAAAATTATCAATACCTTCCACTTAATTCAGGAACAGACTACGACCATCTAATCGTCTTTGACTACTGATAAATCGCGGTGCATAAAATTAACGCATTCATCAATGTCAAGGGACCAATAAACATAGGAATCGAATAGATCTTAATTATCTTCAAAATGTCTCCTCGTAAAAAATCCTACTTACACGTCGAAAAACACAGGATCCACTTATCTATAAAATACATCTTAAACATCACGTTATACAATGCACATTAGACGCTAGACGTTGTTTCTTTAGGAAATAAATATAAATAAAATATTGTTAAACCCCATATTTTTCTAAATGAATACCACTCTCTTCCAACACAAAGTTGTAAAATGTACTATTAGCATATCAAAAGTTAGGACTTCAATAATGGAGCTTAATATCAATACAAACATTTGAACAGAAAAAAACAAACAAACACGTTAAGATCTATACTCAATTCAAAGACCCTTTGTACAGTCATAAAAGTGTTAACATTTTTAAAGAACAGCCACAAATTCTAAGACCAAGATCTAAAAAAACAACCAGGAATTTAACTATATTAACCCCCTTTAGAACAAAACTACAACTGACTATTACAAAATGTTACCACAGGGTGGTAAGGTTTAACACGTATTTTACTAAAACTTTTAAACTAGTTTCCACAGGATGAATTTTTGCATTTCTTTACACAGAAGAAAATGACACTCTTATCAATCAGAGTTACATGGCAGGCATTCTTATTCTAATAAAAACCCTCTATTTCCAAATACATATCTCAACAGTATTTAAAACCTTTCTAAAACACCATTTATTCTTTTGTCAACTGAAATTACAAGAACACCTGATAACATTGATTTATTATTACATTACATTATTAGAATTTTTAATCCAGACAAGCCTGCCCCAACTATACATAAAATTCTAGTAACTAACGCACGATCCACAAACAAAAACACGGAAGAAACTGATTTAAGGTATCATTATCTCTTCATTTGTCTGGAAATAACTGAGGAAAACGACGAAAAACTTCTGTTAGGCCGAGACTCTTGGGTTCATATACGGAAAAACATAGGAAAAACTACAGCTGAAAAGGCTGTGAAGATCAGAAACAAGAGACTGTCTTTTAAACTTAGTCACGAACCTTCCGATTCCATAAAAGCAAATATCATCTTTACCAGCTGCAAAACTGTAAATTTCTCAAGGAAAAATCTACCGCTGAATCAATAAACTATGTTGTTACGTTGTGGCACACACGTCCACGTGTGCTCTTGGCTCTGGCCGCTTCACAATGTGAACGTATGTATCCACATTTATAAGTGAGAACTTTGTCTCTGACGACAGTAAAGTTGGCGATGGACCCACATCTTAATGTTGGACAAGAACCACAGTGGGTCTTCATGCTTAGAACTGAGGGAAGGCGAAGACATTCAAACACATCGCAAAGGATTCGGATGGACTCGAAACCGAGACCTTCTGCATTGTAAGCCAATTGTTCTACCAGTAAATCATAAGCCTACAATTGACTAACGCTATGGATTTCAACTTGGGAGGTGACCTCTTCGAATTTTATACGGGCTACAGAGGGTTATTAGTAATTTTGTTCGGTATCAATATTTAGAGCTGAATGCCGGGGCAGTTGTCTGAAACAGGCCACGACAGTCTCTTTCAAAATCCTTACCTGTTTACCATAATCGTTTTCGCATTTAACTCGAATCTATACAGTTGGAACACCGTCGTTAAATAACCTGACAATGAAGATGAAAGTGGGAATCAAAGCCTCATAAGCAGCACACAAAGATGGACGGGAATGTAGCACGACTGGAGAGATCATAATTTATATTTCTTTATTGTTTACTTGAAAACGCTATCAATAGTTCGGATTACACAGCGTCGAGAGAAATGATAAATGCATACAAAATTTTAGTCGGTAAACCTGAACGGAAGCGACGACTTTGGAGACACGGACTTAAATGGAAGGATAACATTAATGTGGATCTTAAGGAAATAAGGCCTAGAGTGTGACTGGATTAATTTGACTGAGATACGGTCCAGTTGCGGGCTCTTATGAATGTGGTAATAAATATATGTTATATAAATGCGACGAATATTTTGACCTGCTCGGGAGCTATCATCTTTTCAAGTATTCTGCTCCATGAAATCGGTTATTTTCAAAATTTGTTCGGCACAAACTACCGCTGATACGACAAAAGCAGTCACCTTACGGATACGTACCAGACAAGTCAACCGTGTGTACGCATGCGTGATAGAACAAGACGGACGAGACCCTGTAAGATAACAGGGCACATGCCATAAGGTCGTCGACCAGAAGCGTTCCTGTGTGCTCAGTACCAGACAAAATGAGGCCGACAGGCTGTACAAAAAGTTCTGACTCTATAACGCAAACCATATGCAGATTCGCAGTTTTTCTGTCTTTTGGGTTGTGAAGACTGAAGAAATACATTCCTCCGAAACGTTGCTAACTTTATGTAGTCACAACCCGCAAGACAATATTCGACATCTTGACCGTTGACTTAGAAGAAACAACCTGGGAGATCTAGGAATATATGGCTGTGCAGATATGCATCGAAATGAACACGACAGCTGAGAATTTCTTGGACAGCTGACCAGTTCTCAATTGCTGAAGGCAGGTCCTGTGCCAAGGGCACATGACGTAAATCGAAAAATCAAAATGACATCCGAGTAGAAAGGATAATAATTTGACACACCTGGTCGGACCCGTTCTGTGCGTCTGGTAGCCAGTTACGCCATCACCGTTAACAAAGCGAATTGCTAACAAGACGGAAGGAAGGCAATGAATCACTAAAAGCCCACACACAACCGTCAACCGTCTGCGTCAATGTCCCTGTGAGAAATAGTTTTCAATTGCTCACACCAAGGAGCAGAACGAAGGAACAGCGTTTCGACTGACTTGTAAGTAATCAGGGCATGTTCGGTTAGAGTTCCGTTCGAGCACCGGACATCCTAACAACCTTTCCCCAGTCCTCGCATGCGAATTAAGAGACTGAATCACTCTTACCTTATTTAACAACGCTTTTCAGCTCCAATGGCTATGTCAATGTCGAATGGTAGGCAAAATATTGTTCTGAGGAATGAGCTAATCCCATGCCTGCCACGATCTCCTGACATTACGCAGGTAGAATTATTCTCTGGATTTATGTAAGAACGATTATTTTCTTAGAATATTTAACAGCATTTTTCAACTGTGTACGTCACATCGCGCAGCAAGGCTGAATTACTGCGATCGAGGGAATGGAAATGACATGAATGTAAACCATCGCCTGTAGGACTATAAAACAGGGCGTCGGGCCCGAGACCCGAGAGGCATGACACGGATAAAGCAACCTGGACGTAGAACTGGCCCTCTCAAATACAACCACCACAGGGATTGAGGATTCGGCCTATTCATTGACGGCATTGTGTATTTAAACAAGAAAGATTTTACTTCAGTGATAAAACCTCTTATCAGTGGCGTGAGTTCAGAGCAGACGCGGCTAATCGGTCGAGCAACTCTAGTGCCACTTACCCGCTGTCATTACCTGGTGTCCTACGATTTGCGTGGGTGAAGCGGAAATATCAAACTGGCTGTTTGCATGGCGCTGTCCTAGGTTACAGCGAATCAGTCAAGAGAGTAAAGCGGCCGGATTCCGAGATCAAATATTTTGATATTTTCGCGCGAATCGCAGCGCTGGCCGGGAAGGCGCATGCGCAGATAAGCTCTGACTGTGCAGTACAGGGAAGGCGCATGCGCAGGAACACCGTGTGTGTCTCTCACGTAGGACACAACAAGCGATTCCCTTATGTCATATGACACCGCATGCTGCTTATGCAGCTCGCACTGCTCGCTTCTTATCGCTTACGTAGGACATTGCCTTATTCGCCGTAAGTCTTAACACACTTCACTTCCTTGGCTGGTTAAGAGCACAAATTATGTGAGTGTCCATCAATCTGTTAATTCTTCTTTCGTATGTCCATACCTAGTCATATACTGTTAAGTTTCCAAACTTCTATTTCGGATTATATATAAAAAACGACAGGTGCAAAGAGTGCCAGACGGCAGATGGCTCAAACAAGTGCTGGAGTGGATTCTACCATCAAGAAGAGAGCAAAATCGAGGGCTGGATGGGCGAAGACGATGCAATGACACAGACAGAAGTGGAAGAACGGTGAACGGGTGGAAAGGAATGGCGACTGGGAATCTGAAGATGTAAATGACGTTAATAAACAGATGCATATAGGCCTACCTGTGTACTGTGTTTCGTTTCTTGGTACCAACTAGATGCTATGTGAAGCTCTGAAACCAGATCTCACGTGTGAACTGTCAAAAGGCGAGATGAGAAACATTCCTACAGCATGACACTTACTGGCTTGTATTTGTCTTCACCCAGAAGCTTCCATTTCAAAAAAAAAAAAACTTCCACTGAAAGGTTGTGTGCGTTTGGTTCACTAGGGCATGACGAAGACTGTGACCACATCAACTTCAACTGATAAATACAGGCATTTCAATAACAAGCCCCGCCCCACATCTTGGAATAACAACGTGAAAAACGAATATTTAAGTTTTTGAAAATTATTTCTTGCTACGTACTGTCACCATCTTAGAAAATATGCAACAGATATTAATAGACGTTCCTCCATTACAGACAGTAAAATATTTATCCATGTTGTTCCGAGGTTCCTATGTTCACTTTTACAAGAGGAAAATCATTTCAGAAAATATTCGATTTAAGAGTTCATTACAGGATCATTTCAAATGCGAGTTATGTGTTACGGTGTGTATTTCCATAGACAACACAAACCAGCTTATAACGAAGTCTCGATGGACCTGAAACAAATCTGACGAGGCTTTCTCAAACAAGAGGAAAAAAGTTGTTTTTTTGTCCTCAACCCCTCCCCCCCAAGTTTTACCTGATGAAAAAAAGCAGAATACAGCTTTCGGAATGTCGTGTATTTTACAATTTTGTAATTTCGACGATGGACAGAGTCCAAAAGAACTTAACGAACCATAATCAGATACCTTTAAACTTCGACCATCCAGTGCCTTATTTAGACATCTTTCACAGCACTTCTAAAAATGTCACTAGGCTCCCGATGCAAATAACAAAACTGCACAATGCCAGAACAATTCGGCATACTTCATACATTACATCAGTCAGGTTTCAACATCTGGGTCTTGCACAACCATTTAACAACTCAACATCTAAGGTATAAACAATCCTCGAATTATAAACCCACACTTCAGTCAGTCTTTCACGATCGCCTGTAGCTCCTGGTGCGCCATTAAACAGTGGTATCGCTTGTTAGAATACTGTTCG
Organism: Zootermopsis nevadensis; assembly: GCF_000696155.1. The sequence continues at coordinate 1,867,969 of NW_019059701.1, read as the reverse complement.
CATAAAATGTCCCAAATGTCCCTCGCAATGGTGTGCCCCCCCCCCCCAATTCAAGGCATCCCACATCTTGTTTCAACAAAACCTCTACTACAAACAAGGTCCTTATCGGGCGTCGGTGTCAAGACGAGCCTCAGTGTACAAAATACAAATACAAGGAAAATAAGACTGTCACAACAAATTACCGACCTGCTGCATAACATTCAAGGTACCCATTCTTCCTACAAACTATTATCTTACTTCTTCGTTAAACAACGCTTTATCAATTACACAGGTCATACACATAGCGTTACGTAAGAGAATAAATGAGAATTATGAAATAGTCCTACTTTAACAAACGCCTTCCATTCCAGCATTTATCTAGAGAAGCTGAATAAAACCATAAGAAAACTCTCTAGCCAGTTTTGAAGCATCGCCCTGACGATGGAGGCAGCAAGGACAAATGAAATGTTGGTAAATCTTCACCAGACTACACGGCGCTGCAACCCAGATGACAACCATCTTCGTACTCACAGCCGTAAGAACCTCAAATCCCACTTAAGAAATCATTAAATATGGACAACCCTGGTGTGTACATAAATAGAAAAAAAAAAGAAGAGCTTCCCTAATCTGAGAAGCCGGCGTGTCAACTGTTTCCCCACTTCCTACTTGTGTTCTGTTCTCCAATGATAACTTCTTAAAGGTCTCGTAGTCCCTCCCGGCGTCTTACGAGAACAACAAGTGGCCTTACAACAGGATACAGATGATTAAATTACGAGGGGCCGCGTGCGAAGTCTGTTTTATCCTCATCAAATTTTATTACAATGACTAAAACAAGGAAGACTGCTGGAACGCGTAGAATGCAAGATGATGAGTACTGTGCACAAACTATTGGTCGGAAAACCTCCTTGAGAAGCCGACCACGCACCACGAATTAGTTCCTCATTCACCAAATAAGAAACGTTTGTAGGATTTGAGGTTTTCACGGCGGCGAGCTTGCAAATGCCTGTCCTCTGGGCATTCGTGTTAAGTAACTAAGGAAAATCGTAAGAAAAAACAGCCAAGACACGAGGTAATCCTATGAGCCTCACCGAGTACCACCCGTATAAACAGCAACACAACCCTGCTTTACTCCCCGTCAGAAAACACACACATTATCCGTCATAAGAATACCTTCAAGACCAAAAAAAGACGGAAAACTGCAAAGAATGCATTTGGCAATTCCGTGTGTTTCGATTATTGTTTCACGAAACAAAATGGGAGGTCAAGTATGACGCACAAGCTATCATTTGGTCACCCCTGCTGTTTCTCTCAGGAAATGAAATGCGGATGAGATTTATCGGCTTGTTTAATATCCCACTGCGTCCGGAACATGTCATACGCGCTACAAATCACCAGCCGTCAAAAAAACCACACATCTGTACTAACCAATTCCGTCCCCGCGCCCTCAGACATATCGATGACAACAACCAGTTTCAACGACAAAATCGAAATCAGCGGCGAACAAGTGAGGGCACTGACAAAGAGAATTGTTAACTAACCATTAAGTAGCTATAAACATTACGTTTATCAACAGAAAGATGGCATTGGCGAGGTATGTAGAACGCATTCGAAAGACAAGAACTGTATAAGTTTTGGTCAAAACACAAGAGACAACTTGGAAGTTTTAGATCGGGGTGTGATGGTCTGGGTTGCATGCGACTCGCGATAGTGACAATGGCTAACATTTTTCGACTAGGTGAACGACTATCAGCGTCTCTCGGAGGTCTCTGCTCCATGGAGTTAGTCACGTAGATCCAAAAGTTGGTATGTGGCCAAAATATTTCGCATTTTTGCGAAAAAGTCCCTTTTCCTAGAAGTGGTAACCCTCGTCTAGTAAGAGATTCCTCAAAGACGCCAGAAGGCTCCCTCAGCACTCGGTACATTACAAACACCTTTGTTGTAACAGGTAAGCCCCCGGGCCACCTCGATTGTCCTATCACAATGTGGGCCAACGATATTCTCCAAAGAAGCCATCTTCCTTATTTATACCGAAAACTATCAGGATGGAACAGAGGAATATAATGAGTTTCCGCTTCCAATTTTAATGAATACGACTGTCTTCTGTTATGTTACGCCATGTGTGATGGAGACAGTAAGAACCTCTAAATCGTCGGTCAATTTCTAAAGAACTACACAGCGCAACATCCCAGAACCAGTCATCTTCAAACTCCCCGGCATAAACACCTAAAAATCTTACCTAATTTACATAAAATCGCAAATAACCAAAAGTGCAATCGAGTTGATTTAAACCAATGAAAAGAATTACGTTTATGAATAACAGTGATACATCAAGTTCCTAACACGTGAGTAATCCTTACAGTAATTAAGTTGACGCTTTGGTAAGGACATATGAATATGCCTGATTATTATTTTGTAACCTCGTAATGATTACTGATGCCAAACACATTCGGTAAAAAAAGCACTATCTTCACTACTTCACAATCACAACAGCCAAAACACAACCGGCGACTACGAAGCGAGAGACTCTCGACTGAACGTCTGTCCGCGTTGGCACAACGCAATACAATGACTGCTTACGAGAAGAATGCACAGCCAAGCTGGATACATGCATAAGCGGGTTTAGTGCGTGTTCATACCCACGAGAACCTGGCGAATGTCTGACAACGCAGAGCAAACCTTCCGAGATCACACAATAAAAACATCTGCTTTCTGGGACACGAGAATAATCAACGTGATTCGACACTACTCGATACATTAAGATAAAATTCAGTATGGGGGGGGGGGGGATAAAAAAGTATCACCGATAATTTAATTTTTGTTCGTATGGGCCTTAAACATATCTTCTAAAGAAATGCCCATCGCAAATTCATACGTAAAGAACACGTGTTCTCAAAATGGCTACATAAATAACTCGTGGCACGATGCTGGAAAAATCTGCATGAGGAGCTGAATAATTTCTACTCTTTATCAAATATTATTAACATGATCAAATCAAGGAGGATGGGGTGGGAGGGGCATGTAGCGCGCATGGGGAGATGTGAAATGCGTAAAGCATTTTGGTGAACAGCCTGAAGGTTAGAGACGACTTGGAAGATCAAGGTGTATAAAAGACGGCAATATTAAAACATATCTTACGGAATAGGGTGAGGGGGTGGATTGGACTCATATGGCTCAGGATATGAACCTGATTTTAAAGAACAGCTCCTTATCTGGATCGTCATTAACGAGCTATACAGATCTTGTCCACAGACCTGGTTGTATGTCCGTTCCGTACACACTAAT
>NW_019059701.1:1839348-1864419 GCF_000696155.1 Zootermopsis nevadensis | reverse complement strand
GTGTAGTCTTGTAGAAGTTTACCAACGTTTCTGAGGTCCCTGCTGCCTCCATAATCAATCAGGGAGTTTGTCGCAAAGCACATCAACTGAGACAGATATTAAATAATCCCACTAACTGTCCGTGTAGGCTTACAGTGCCAAATTTAATCGCAATCCGTTTAATAGTTTGGGATACAAAAATGCTGACATTATGCGTATGCACAAAATGTAAAGAACGCGTACAAATGATTACGTAATTACCTCAGCGACGTTCAATGCCACAAGTGGCTGACATTCGCATGCCAAGAAAACAAGGCAATGTGTAGTCCGCTTTATGCTATTGTAAAACTGCACTGCAAGATACGTAAGGTCAACGCCAACCCTGTTTGTGTGCATATATGGCTCGTAACCACGGCCACGGGGCAGAGTGGGCGAAAAATTGTGTTCGGCTGCAGACAAAATTGTACCAATGTCGCTTATTGCTTGCACGCACTAGAGTGTCTGACGCTGCATCAACTATTTCTGCTATTTATGAATAAAAACAACTGGCAGGATGGAGCTAACGGGAATAAAACCGCTCAAAACGTTAAAAATCTCGTTTGTTTTGGTTCATACAACTTGTAACTATGAGATAAAGGTAAAGTTGTCCCTGCACCCAAGCAAATTATGAAAGGATATCGAGGGCGTGGAAGTATAGTACCACATTTTCTAGACCTTGGCAGTGGAAGGTACTGAGAGGACAGACAGCTTGACGCTCCAACTGGTGGCGAAGAGAAAAATAGCCTGCCAGGAATCGAACCCAGTAACCAGTCGCCTGACTATGAATGCGTGAGAAACAACATTTTTTAAGAAATAAATGAGCGTATTCCACTGGCGAGAACCACTGTATTTAAATGCAAATATCTCGGCACAGCGCATGAGGAGAAAAGCGGAAGGCATTCTTAACCTCGGCACCAGACGAAGATGAGTAGTGAGACTCACGTTCCGGCCGCTATACCCCAGAGAAACATGGGTAGGAAGCATGTCTGAACCAGATGGGGAAGGAAAAACCTTTGCCCACACCGGGAATAGAACTGAGGTCGTCCAGTCCATAGCAAATCGCTCTACTGACACAAACATCAGAGATCAAATCGAGAACGGCAAGGAAGGAACCAAGGACCATCTGTCGTGTACGTTTCAGAATCAGCTCGACTTTGCACGCAGGCTGGACTGTGGAAGGCTGAAAATGAAACACAAAACAGTGTTCTCACGTGACGTAATTATCATGAGTCATGAACTAGTCGAGACAGTAAATAACATAAAAAGTGGAACGAAAGCGTTCAGAGTACAAAGGGGTAATGAAGAGGGGTTATAAAACAAAAGGGGCGACACCGAAAGTAAGGCAGGACTACGCCCTCATCCACTCTCATTACTCTTTAACAGATGTCACTGAACAAGTTGTGTGGTAACCCATCTCACTGCTCCGGGTTCGAGCACTGGCGTGGGTAACTATCCCAGTCTGCTTTTAGAGTGCGCCGTGTAGTCTGGCAGAAGTTTGCCGATCATCGCCCTGATAATGGAGGCAGCAAGGTCCTCGGAAACTTTGGTAAACTGCTACCAGACTACGTGGCGCACCAGCCCAGAAGACAGTCATTAACACATTTTTCTAAACACGACCAAAAAAACATATGAAAAATGAAAATTCGTGTTTCAATCCACAAAACAGCGAGATTACACTTTCACTGTGACAATGCAAGGAATAGCTTGAGTTACTCCGTTCTTCTAAGAATGTATAAAATGCGACAATGCAAGGAATAGCTTGAGTTACTCAGTTCTTCTACCAACACATCGGTTTAAATGTCTTTATGCATTAAACGATGTTAAACTAAATTTCGGGCCATTTGGAGCCACCCTGTTATTTGCATTGGACCCTACAACGTTTCATGCTGAAACTAAAGAATGTATTAAATTCCTAAAACTGATCTTTCGGATTCTGTACCTTTTGCTAAAAGAAAAAATGTTTAATCTGCAAACAGTGTTCTTAAAAAGAACTGAAATTTAAAACAGTTTGTTAAAAGATACATAAGATGGACATATCGAACTTCGTGTTATCACACTGTTGTTATTCTAAACGCAATGTGTGTTAAAATGTAGTGGATTTTACTTTGCCCATAGATATTCAGTCTAAACTAAACACATCTCGACACTGCCAGAGAGCCAATTCTCTCTGCGTTTCTGCAGCAATCAAATTAGAACGGAAGCAGGACGGGAAATTAAACCGACTTCACGTATCTACACCGTAAAGGCAGGTTCGGGGAATTTCGCTGTCTGTCAATATGAAAACAAAATTCTATTTCAAACGAAGCATTAACACGAAAACAGGCCAAATTCCAGTAGAATTCAACATTATTCAAAGGCATGTTGAAATATCTCGAAATCTGCACGCAATAAATAATCTTTATGATTTTTATATAAAAAAAAGATTTCAACAAGTGGAGTCATTTCCAATGGAAACAAACAACAAAAGTGCTTTAGATCCATTTTCACAAAAGATCAGAATAGAAACGACAAACGATGAAGTCTGTATTGCAATATATCGCGAAGTCAATTTCGAAGGGTGTTCTAAAAATGAGTACATAAACTTAAACTGCATTCCATACACGCACAAAGTCAGTGTTCTGTTGACAGAAATATTAATACTATCGCCACATGTCCTTAAAATAAAATTCATCAGAAACAATAAAGGATAACTTTGTATTCCTCACACGAAATGCTTACAAAACAAAGCTTTAATAAAACACCTGTCTCATCTCCGAAACTACAGAGCATATTTCGAAAAAAAATATGATAAAAAAGGAGACCACTAAAATCTGAGCAGTATTTAAGTTCATGATTCTCCTGACCCATTTTACACACAGTTCAAATCGAATCATCGCCTTTATAAGAATTAATCATCATGCCAAAATATATGGCAAAGTACGGAAGGCATCAAGATCTACCATTACGTCAGAGAACTCTTAGGAAGTTGCGTAGGTTTATTCAAGGGCGTTTTCTGGATGGATTTTATAGCGTTGATTAAGGGGACTATTGTGACTAGGCAAGAATTTGAAAGGAAGCTGGTCGGGACTGGAAGCATTCGTTTGGTCCAAAATGGCGTGTGCCAAACACCGTGACAATGAGATTGGCTATTCGTTTAACAATAACCTACAGCACAGGTGGAAATGTAAACAGGATACGAAAACGGTAATAAAAGGTACTACTAAGCTTCACGTGAATTTGTTTTTGAGATAAGTTTGTGCCACCTATTGAGCAGAATCTGAACCATTTCCCCATTTCTCTGGCACGAAGCTGTAAAGAAGTGTGAATATAGACGTTCTATTTAAGGAATCAGGGGTAATCAACCTCTGACATTAGACGGTGCACGCAAGTCAGATATTCACTTGCTGCCCCAAGCCATGTGACATCCAATTTATGCTCCCATACAGGTACAGGCCAAACTCAACCTCTTTCACAAGTTGTTCAAGGTTCCTACCAGCTGTGTTAATAAGCAACTTAAATATTATTGCAACACTAATGTCAGCAGAAACTGCAAATATCAAAGTCCACCACTGAACTAAATCCTGATCCAGCTCCATCAATTTCACAATCTAAAGAACCAAGATCATAAAAATTAATTTTAATGTTGGTCTCTCACTAAGTAAAGGATGGTTCAGATACAACAGAAGTGTCCATGAGAGGAAACAAACAAATAAAGGAGGCTTTCTCAAGGGGCAAACCACTGAGATGGAAACATCAGTGGATGACGATGATGACTGTTGCATATGGAACACAGTTTTCCTTGTTTGTAAGCTCACACAAAAAACATTCTTCAGCATATGCATGAAACAAAGTATTTACAGTAAGAAAGCCTCTAAAAATGTATGTGGACTGGCTGTGATCAATTTCAAATCAATGGTTATGCAAATCACAATGTTTCAACAGATCCTGTCAACAGATGACGTGGTTTGAATAGAAAGGATTCCAGTTTTAAGATCAGCTGAAGGTTTTTTTGAAATATGAAACTGGAAATACAGAAAACATGTCTACATTTCTCATGTGTGAATACAAAAACAAAAATTCAGGACACTGCTCTTGAAATGACTAGATGCCGCAATGACAATTTGAGCTGCTGTGACTACTCGGTGTTTTTGCATCTGTTGCACTACGGCAAAGACAAACAAAAAATGCACAAATGTAACTCGGCCCTCAGGAAATAATCTCAGGGAAACCGATGGTAAACACGTTGCAAAAATTAAACACGATTTTGCCTTGACAAAATGAAAGTCAGCCACTCCTCCATCACCTGATAAAATAAAATATCAAATGAAACAAAAAATAAAAAAGAAGATGGGCAAAGAATCCCAGCCATATAAGGGACTAACTGTTTAACATAATCAATCATATGTTCTCTCATACTATGTAGCTGTTAAATAATTTTAACATCCATGCATAAATATGAACAGAACAGTGAATGACATGCTGCATTAGAAACAGATTCAAACCATGCATTTATTCAGAAAAATATAATAAAAAAATTATATAACAGTGACATCAAAAAGGGTATAGATTCTGTATGAAAGGTTTAGTCGTAAACAGTAGAACAAAAATGGTGACTGTAATTGCAAAGAAACACTGACTCAGAGAAGGAGAAATAAAAGTATTTTATACATTCAATAGAGGGGTGAGAAAGAAGTGATATAATGTAAAGAACCAAATGTATAATATTAGATCATAAGAGACACTTAAGAAGAACATGTGATCAAAACATGTATGGAATAAGGGATTAAATAAATATGTAAATAATGTTACATTAAAATAAAATGCTTTACACAAGCCTACAAGCCTCCAACATTAATTGACTTTTGACTCTGTCAAGCAAAGGGACACACACACACAGAAATAATGAATGCATTACACAGCTTTAATCCACAAGAACTATCATGTAACAACTACCTCTTTGAGACACTAACAGTCATTCTGCTAATCAAAAATTTCCCTGTCTGTTAGTGAACCCAAGGGTTCATTGCCATGTTCACAAGAGCCCACCACAGGTCCCTATCCTAAGGAAAATGAAAAAGTACACTCTGCCATCATCCTGCTTTAAAATTTGTTTTAATATTGTTCTCTCATCTATGACCATAATCAATTATGGAAAATTAAATGATTACTTGAGAAAAAATCAGTATTCCATAGTTTCTGCTCATCCAAATAAGAAACCAGTATTCTGATAAATGAATAATCTCTAATGACATCCAAATTATTAATACTTAAAATAATTGACCTGGAGACTGCCTATCCTGACTGAGGTTTTTCATGGTCTTCCTCAGTCCCTCCAGACAAATTCTGGGATAGCGCCCTAAATTACACTACAACTGCTTCCTTCCTCATCCTTTCCAATGCTTTATTCACTATCATCCTCTCATTTGATACTACATAGTCTAAGGTACTAATGGCATCATAAAATAAACTATAAATAAATAAATACATACATACATAAAATACAGTAATATGTTCTCTTTCAACTTGCAAAGTGCTCCATGACACTTGTTTCACAGACATCAATAATGGATCATGACACATGAGCAAACTAATTGGTCATTTCATAGGTCCGATCACATAACACACAGAACCATGTTACTCTCACAGTATGTCAAATGTATTCACAAAAATCTATTTTGTTAGTATGCCTACACAAATTTGTAGCCTCTAATAATCATTTTCTCACTTCGCCATTTAACAAACAGATCAACGTAGCTCCATACTAAATATTCTAAAATTCAAGTATGTTAATAAATGTAAAGCAAATGCACACAGGTAATCATAAGGGCACAACTTGTAATCCTAACCTCATATGTCATCATCAATGAAGTTTCATGATTAGTCAAACAGTCATTTACGGTTTTTCCCAATAAACAATCTTGTCTGTTATCATTACGAATCAAACACAAATCTGAAGACTGTAGTGACGACAGAAAAAATCCGATTCATTGTCACTTGTTACACATTTCTTAAACCTAAATTAGGAAGATGCTGACCAAGAAAATCTTTATTATAAACCAGTACTGACCTTTTGGAAGACATTCCCGGTTTGTTGATCCAGTTTTACCTCGAAATACGATATAATTAAATTATGTTTTCATCATGTAATAAGTTAAAATTCACAAAATATAAAGTTTATGAAGCGGTGTTACGTCCAGACGTCCATGATTGAATAACAGGAATACCAACTGCTACATGTTAAAAGATGCTGAATTCTGAAGACTTTGTCCTCGCGTGTATCATCAAGGCCTGTGCGAGTTGCAGTGTGCACAGCGTCCAATTTAATATCCCACAGAGACATGTTTTGAAGGCCCTTCGGTGGCGTTCTGATTTTGGTCCCCAACATCAAAACTTATTTCTGTTCAAATTCAGTTACAAGCCTATTTGGCGATGAATAATAAACGACATAGTTTATTTCCTGAATTCGATTTTGTCCGTAATAGTTTCATTATAAATTTATATCGAATAAAAAATATGTACACTGTTCTGGCTCTTGAGGAAACCATGATTTAAAATATTTTTAGAAATCATAATAAAACGGTGTTAAATAATGCAACATACGAATTTGCAATAATATATACATGATGGGGCACTGCCTATATAATAAATTATTTTTGTTGACTTATTTCACTAAACGAAGTAGCAACTTCACTTTCACAAACTGTAGTATCAGCTCTACATAACTGCTGTTGTGTTTAATTTATCAGTTTGCATAGATTTATTAACATTCTAATTATATAGGTAGCCCTCGATTTGCGACGATTTTGAAACCAGAAAGTCAAAAAGTGAAAAAAATATACGAGGCGTATTTGGAAAGTAAATACCGTTTGGGCATTAACAAAAAACAAAATATAATTTTTTAAAAAAATTATTTTCATCAGATTCTACGTTTCTTAGGCTACTTTTCGACATGGGTACCGCCATTATCGAGGCACTTATCATAGCGGGGCACAAGCCTTTGTATACCCTCATCGTATAATGTGGCCGCCTGCGATGTCAGCCACTGCTGCACTGCCTCTTTCACTTCATCGTCGTCAACAGAATGTTGACCGGCCAGGAATTTCTTCAAGTGTAGGAAGAGGTGAAAGTCGCTTGGCGCCAAGTCGGGGCTGTCCATTTGTTTCCATCCAAATGACGTGATAAGGTTTTGAGTCTGAGCAGCAGCGTGCGGTCGAGCGTTGTCATGAAGCAAAAGAATGCCAGCACTCAGCATCCCGCGCCTTTTATTCTGAATTGCACGCCTCAGCTTCTTCAAAGTTTCGCAGTAAACATTAGAGTTGATTGTTGTGCCTGGCGGCATGAATTCCACCAATAGAACACCTTTCCTGTCCCAAAATACGGTGCACAAGATTTTTCTGGTTGAAATTGTCTGCTTAGACTTTTTGGGATTTTGGAGACGCGGTATGCTTCCACTGCATGGACTGCTGTTTTGATTCAGGTGTGCCATCTTTCCTCCTTCACCCCACTTCCTCACTCTGCAAGTCACCAGATCACAGTCTCACAGAGCATTTATGCATTTTAATAGAAAGTAGCTTATCTCATGACTGGTCAATAAAAGATTAAGGAACAGATATATAAAGCATCTACAATAAATAATGTTTCATATAACATTTTAATTTTGATTGCTAAATAATATTTTCTTTTGGAATGAACATATACATACAGTTACTTTTTACATCATTATTATTATATTATTATTAATTATTATTATCATTTATTATATGCATAGGTTCTGTATATATATCTTTTTCGTACAAAACTGTACAAAACACACTATTTAAATTGAAAGATAACAATTCATTCAGTTATAAGCCAGTGGCAATTTAACAAACACCTACACAACTGATTGACATTCATTCATAACAAATGTATCTTCAAACATACATCTACAAATATGGCACAGAAGTTAATTTAAGATTATTAGAAGAAGAATAAACATTATTTACAACCTCCATGTAAACAATCATATTCTTGGGTCCCTTTAACACATTCACTGGTGACAAAAGGAGGAGGTTTACGCATCCAAACATATTTCATACGTGGACTTCATTTTCAGCATTATTATACCACATTGTTATAGCTGTTGTATCCCAACATCTGTATTGATGCCTATGATGTTCGGGACTTCTTGACATTTAAACATCACTGCATCTAAAGAAGTATTCAAAGGGTTAAATAAGTGTACAACGTAAAAACTCCCCACTTTATAGGAGACATATGCAGTTATACATAGTGAAAGCAGAAGAGTACATTTTAAGAGTACAAATTATATCACTACCAAACACTTAACCTTATAAAAAAAAAAACTTCTCTCTTATTTTAAGGGTGCAAAATATTGCCTCTTATTTTGAGGACAGAACATAAATTACAAGTATTTGAAAACTAAGTGCACAAAAGTCTTAAGAAGAATAAAGTAATTTTGATTATTACATGAAGAGGAACATAGTGGTTTATACAAGTCACCTAGCATTGTTATGACAGTGAAGTCTACGAGGTTAGATTGGGCTGTGAACGTCTTTAAGATGACGAAATATGGTGGGCGACTACTTTCAAAATGTCTGCTTAGTAAACCAAGAAGACTGAAAGTGGACAGAACTATTCGTGGCCATATCAAATGATGAATTTTTGCATTAGTAATGCCGAACCTTCTGATGATACTACCATAAATGTAGTATTTTTTTATGGCGGTGAGTCTGAAGATGGCTGTCTTCCGGGTTGTTGCGCCGTGTGCTCTGGTAGAAGTTAGCCAGAGTTAGGGTTAACTTCTACCAGACTACACAGTGCAACAACCTAGAATACACCAACATATTAATAACATGGCCCAGAACAACAGTTGTTCCATTGTTTAATGTGTCATTCAGGTTTTAAAAAGCAACCTTCTTCTTCAGCCAAAACAGAAAGTTAATAACTAAATAAGGTTACATCACAATCATTAAATAGTAGATAGGACGTGCATTTTCATACACCGATTGCGACAAATTTGCCCACTTAAAGATTTTACTATTTTGATGCTTCATTTAAATTATAAGTGTTGAGAAAACTGTAGGTACAAGATTCTTTGCATCTTACTTAACACTTAAACTAAAGTACATCAAACAGGAATCAATATAAGTGTTACCAAACTATGTCATGTACAAAATATTAATTACATTAATATATTTTTATGTTATACACAAATATGGCTTCTAACTTAAGAGTATAACATTAACCTATTTTTACATGAAATTCAATTAAAGTTTCATCAGTATTAGAAATAAATGGCTTATCTACAACTTATATTAAAAATTATTTGTAGTATATTTAACAAAGTTTAAGGAAAATAATCCTTTCTTCATCTTCACTTATGTTTTTTCATATTACGAAGTGAATATTTGATACTTACTTTTGCCACATATGTTCAGCATGCATAAAATGAAGTGACAAAATGTCTTCGTATTTATATTAAATGACCATATGACCAAACAGGAATGAAAATGAGAAAACGTATTTGAAAAGTGGGTCTAATACATCCATTCTTATATGTTATGAAGAAGAGGAGTCATGTGGAGGGAAAGGGCCTACATGTTATCCCAATTTCTGTACAATTCAATTAGAAATCATCTCACCAAACACCTACGCTACAACATACTGTTAGCATTAAGTACAAATACAAGTGTCTGCTCATTAACAATATCAGTTAGAGTCAAACTCTCCTTAAAAACCACTGGGACAGATGAAAAGATATTTTATCAGCACATGAATTAAGATATTTTGTTTGTGGTCCCAAGTTACAGATTATCAATACTAACAATTAAAATGTTGAAGAACAGGCAAAGAAAAATATGACACCATTCAGTGTAATATTTCATGACAAACCTAGCGCAAGCATTCTGTGAAGAGGAAATATTCATGGTGCTCAATGTGTTACAGCTCATTTTTAAATAAACAACAACAAATTTCCATTTATTACACTCCTTACACCTTTTTTTTAATTTTATGACTTTCTATCTTAAAGAAACTAAAATGTAATTAATACCTGATCTTTAATGTATGTATTTATGTTGAATTAACTACAGAGGTTATTCAGAGTTGATTACACATTAATGTTTCCATATAAAGATGTATAATATTCTGGTGATATGGTAAATAATGTAAGACAATTGAACATTTTAGTATGTTATGCTATCAACAACTGTAGTTTCCAATTAAACACTAATAATAAAATATAATAAGTACTACATACATGATGTCCAAATTACATGTCAGTTATACAGTGTTTTATTCCAGAAAAAATGAATCAATTCTCTATGTTACTTCTGCAGTGATGTAATAAACTTCCATTCATTAACAGATTGCATGAGGACATTTGAGCAGAAACTTCTAAGGTACAATTTGAAAATATTATGGCACTTTATCAGGATATTTTCATTGCTAATAATTAGTCATTGACTGATGTTTGCTCTTCAACGAAAGAAACTGCATACAGATATTTTGCAATAGAGGTGTCTTGTTTACATAGATTATGCCTCCAGGTATGTTTTTTTGATCATCCTGACCTTGGTCTTCATGGCAAGGCTCAAAGCACTGAGCGACCATAATGCGGAATTTAAATTTTTCCACTGAGGTTTTGCGAAGATGATGAGGGCAGAGAGTATCTGGAGTTTAATGTGACACATGGCTCATGGTTCAGGCTGTGTACACTGAATTAATAAAATTTTGACCTTGACAAAGGTGAGGCACATATATATCTGTATTGGATTTGGCAATCCTCAAACCTGAGACCACCAAGTCTCCAGTTTATAAACTTAAAAAACTGTAATGAAAAAGGTCTATAGTAGAATTACAGGTTACACAATATTCAGAAAAAATTGTAAATTGATCTAAAATAAAACTGTAAGCACTTCCTTCGGCTTTAAAAAGATCCACATCACTTTGTGATCTGCTGACCCATGAATTAATAATTTAGTGTAAAAGAAACAGCATGAGATGTTCCTGTACTTATATATTATATATTTGCAACTGGTGGAAACATGAGCTAATAAATGGTGTAATGCATGATACAAAGTGAAATAAATATTCACACGCAGAATCAAACATAACTTGTCTAGAGGACTTGTGTTTTCATTTTTGGGCAGTGTCACCATGTTACAGTGAGCTGGTTTGTTTACATTACAGAAAAATATAAATCTGAATTTAAAACCTAGACTGCACGTTAAAGTGACAGATCTGATGATGGGGACTGCTAATTTCTCCAATATATCGGAAAACTAGCTTACCACAGCACAATGTTATCGCTTAAAAATGCAGGGTTGGAACCATGTTTAACATTTTATTGTATGACCACAGATTTTAATAAGCAATAATTAACATCATGCATATGGGGTCTCAGACTATGAAAACAAAACCAGCTCTATCTGTGATCCACTGACAATGTGCAGAATCATGTAATTATATATTTTCATAATCTATGTAAATGACAAACAAAAAATAAGGAAGTGTTATCTATATCTTTCTATATTAACCTTTACTGTATGGGCATATGAAATTGAACCCCCAAACTAAGGGGCTGCAGGCCAGACTTTAAATATGGGAATAAATGCTTTATTGGTGCGCTACTGCAACACATGACCACCTGGAACACGTGCAAGCAGTGATAGAGGTTAAATCAGAGATTAAATATAAGCAGAAAGGCTTATGTAATTTTATGTGAGGGGCAAGGGTTTCTACCTTAAGGATTCATGTCACGAATCAAGCCAAATCCATGACCAGAAGTCACAATCACACAATTTTATAAGGATATATAACACTGGAAACAGTTATATTTTTCCTTTAAAATTAACCAAAGCCTAAAAAATGGAGTAAGGCAAACAATAACATTATACACTTCCACAACTGACACCAGTAAAGGTGATTATAATTACAAGAAGTAAAAACTATGACAATCAGCACTGTAATTTCAATGCAGAAAAATGATCAACTATTTCCAGAACAGATAGCTGCAATAAATAAAAGACAATAAAAATCCACCACACTCATCTGATCATCCAAATAACAATTAATAAAATTAAGTCCAGTGTTCAAATTGAAAAAAAGTCTCTCATTAAGAGTTGTAAAAATTAAAATAATAAAAACTTACTCTGGCACCATGAATGTGACTCCACGTTTACAAATGTAACCGTTAATAAAAACAATAAAACATGGCATTCCTCTCACCACAATACACACAAAATAGCCTATCTCATACATTATGACTACATATGATAATATTCTTACAAAGAAATATTAGATATGGCCTCATGAAAATGGAATTGGCAGTGGACAGAAACTTCAGTTGTCTGTTCTATTTTTGATCATTTAATTCGCTTTCACCACACTTGATACATTCAGATGTCATTAGCAATAGCAGTGCTAGTTTATCACCCACTTATTGTATGCACAAATATTTGTTATCCACTGGTGATACTTATTCAGACTCAGAATGCATAAAATGAGTGCATAATGGGGGTAGTATCCATCCACACATTGTGCCTCCAAACCTACAGGGCAGAATATGATGAAATATAGTGTGGGAGTCCACATTAAAACTTGTCAGGGAAATTTATTCTGCCCTTGTACTGTCAGTTGCAACCACTGCAATGCATGAAATCCAAACTCAGCTTTGTAAGATTTCTAAGAAATGATTCACTGTACAATTTTAAGATCTATAACTTTTTCTAAAACAGTTTTCAATGTAGTGCATATTTAATTAAATACAAGGAGATATCATTGACTCTATGTAGTATGTTGGGCTTTGGAATAAGATTCATATCTGCAATAAATAAACATCTTGGATCAATAAGCAAACAGTGCCCTGTGCTGAATGTTTTTTGACTGATAAACATCTGCTTTGCTATCCCAAACCAAGCCCTAATGAACTGAGATAAAGTTACTACAGAATTCAGATGCCAAGTAAACATTATGCAGAAATTTGTTCCCATGTCTTCTTAACTCCTTAACGCTATGGTGCTTAGGCATAGGAGTATCTCACCTGGTACTAGGAGTTTAATTTTAATATGAATTATACATATCATCTGTGCATATAATTTTCTACATGTTTAGCATGATAAAATAGGAACCAAGGGATACCTAACCTATAAAATAAGCTTACTACAGCACCATCAAGTGCAGTAGCAGATTGAGCTACATCCAGTGGAAATAGGAAGACGTCCTTATTCTTTCAAATTTTTCTTTATGTTGTAATACATCATATTTATGTGAGTCCAGAACAGTTTTCAAATCTTCACTAATGTGCTATGTACTACTGTACCATATCTATGGTAAATTCCCAGTACTAAATGTTCTGTACAGTTGTTCTCTTACCTAAATACAGAGTTATACTCTGCAGTTTGCAGGTTGCATGTATGCCCCCAAGGCCTCAATGTTGACCACAAACATCGAAAAATATTGATACACAAATGCCCAGATATTGAGAAACAAGTAGACAGAAAGTGATGACAGTCTTCTTATTAATGTTCTTCCATCCGCAAAACTGGAGGGAAGAAATAATAAGAATATTCATAAAAATAGTTTCTCATAAACTCTGAAATGACACTGTTTCCATTGGATTCAAATAAATATAATTCACTCTTAAGAAAATCTGACTTCATTATTAAAAAAGCAAAGATTGTAACTAACTACAGCCTAAAGCCAGCTTGCAGGGTCGATATACAGACAAGTTGATCACACATTACAATGAAGAATGATGTTTAAGACATTTCTAACGGAGGAACAATTTTGTGTGACATATATCAAGTAGGATGTACCTTCACATAATTTAAAACTTTTGCATTCATTTTGTTTCTCTGGGAGCTGCTTATATAAATAAATTATTGTTTATAGTGATAATGGAGGGAACAAGTTTGATTCATCTTTACCAATGGCCTTACAGATTTAAAGCACCACTGTTGTACTTTCTGCCTTTATGTATAACCTTTGACCATCCTAGTATCTGTCCAACTAGCAATTATGTAGTTAGGAGCACACTTTCTTAGATGTGAACACCCACTGAGTGCGAAAGAAATACTACATTCAAGCGTAGGCAAAACAATATTTTTCAGATTTTGAGTTTTCACTGCAACTAAATGCAATAAGTTAGAAAACTTAATCTTTCAGAGATTAATTCTCATTAACAAGGACTAATGTGTTGAATGGCACAGGTAACATTAATCCAACTTTCAAATCTGGCTTTCACTATTTAAGTCAGACCTGGTTAGTTTATGACACTAAATCAACTGCCAAAGTTACATGAGATTTGCTAGGTTGAAGAGGGATGGAGATTATTTAATGTTACAACATTTCTAAACCAGTGACTTATATGATGAATCAAACGTTCGTTTCATAAGTAAATGTTCAGCGACTTCCATTTGATCTAGGCTAGCAAATAGCAAGGCAATGAAATAGACCTTTTTTACAAAGTTCTTAAAATTACATGACTTATTACAACCAGAATAATGATATTTATATGGGGTTCTGTAGTTCTGGATGTGTACAAAGTAATTTGCCCTGCACTATGCAGATTAACATACATGGAAAATGGTATCACCTTACTACAGGTAATTATTAATCTATACGTAACAGGCCTGGAGAACTATGGCAGTAATTGTCCATTCCCTGCATGAGACCAGATCCAAATCATGAACACTGTGCAGATCTCTTTAATTTAAATAAATAAACCAATTATACTTATGCACAGAAAACATGCTAACCATATGCTGACTTGTAAAATGTCAGTCCTTTCACAGTTAGTGGGGGGAAAACATCAGTTGGATATTTTCCTTCAAGTAACAGGATATAGACATCTATGCAAAACATAATCCCTCATTACTGTAATCTCTTGTTTGAATCCTGCAGGATATTCCTTAACTCAATGGCTTAAACATATGGTGAATCTGTGGATGAGACACATTGTAAACAAATAATGAATTAGTGTCAGGTCAGCTTAGATTCTGTCTGGTAGTGCAAATCAACTATAACAGATGGCACACTGAGCTTCATTCTTTCATCCCCTATAAAAAAAATCATATCAAGTGCAAACTCAATATAAAAAAATGTATGGTGTGTTTTCTTTGTGGTAGGGGCTTAATTTTCTGGTTACCATGACAATTTCAGACCAATTTCTATGGTGGCACATTTTATTCATGTCACATTCATTGGATGTTATATAAAGAATGTCTTTGGAAATTTGTGTACTTCATGACGTATATATTTCCAACTTTGTATAAAACGAATAGCAGAGGAGATAGAAGAGACAAGACATTTTTCGTCTATTGATCCATATGAAACAGCAATAAATGCAAGAAGAAGAAAAAGAATAACAACAATAACCATAACAAAGCCTCTCACCTTTCCAATCATCCACCATCTAAACATTATTTGCAAAAGACTATTTATTCTTTCAGGTTCCCTGCTTGACTCTGTCTGACATTAAGGAAATGGTATTTTGTCAGACATTGAAATGATTCCAGCAATTTTAAACTTAAAAAAAGATTAACCGAGTTTGGACTTGATGTTATGTAATGTATAAAAATTAATGTAGCTCAAAGAACCAGTCCACATTCTGACTTGAATATTTTAAAATTAAAATAAAATATATCAAATCTGGTACAGGTGTACCACACGTTAAAATAAATACAGCCTAAAATGTGGCTGATATTAATGATAATAAATGCAATAAAATAATTTTAAAACAAAGCTAGTTAAAAAATCTAAGCTGCCACACATAAATAATCATTAAATATTAAATGAACCTAAAATATATAAATACAATGTTAATATAAAGGTTTCTCCAAAACATTTCCTAATTACTCATACAAATATTAATTAAAACCAATACAAGCAGTAAACACAGCCTGAGTCCAGAATGGTGTGTGATAAAGCTTTAAAATACATTATACTTTTCCCACATTACAATAACTTAATGACTCTGCACAGGTTTCATGTGGCCTCCGAACAATGCCAATGCATCAAGCTGCCTATACTAGCTGCCAACAAGCTCAATCTGCCTGTATTTCTTCCTCAAGTTGGATACAGGATCCTTGAAAAGCACAGGGTCCAGACGCATATTAGAACGCAGGAGGGGCATATAACCGAACACAGCAGCGAATGTATTAAGACAGGTCTGGCGCTGGATGAAGTGATCTGGATCATTCCATGGAGATCTGAGATTACAGAAAAAAGAAGCAACATGCATTGGAAATCAGCATGTACACTTTAGTTCAACAACAAATTTAATCTAATCTTAAAAAAAGTTACTGTTTATGACTGTGTGTGTGTGTCTGATGCATGACTGACTAAGTTCTCAATAATGACATTAAATGACAGAATGTTCCAATTCACAAGTGCTACCACCATTAGTCATATTTTATAATTATTTATTAATTTATTTATGCACAGTTTATTTAACAACACTTTTTCAGTAGCTCAGACTATATACCATCAAAATTATTTATGAAGGACAAAGACATACAAAAGGATAGAAGAAATGAAAAAATAGTGTAAGAGATGTAGAATGGAAATAAATCAGAAACAGACAACAAATATAACAGCAGTATTGTTAGAACAGATATCAGATCAAAACACCAACTTCATAAAAGTATTTTTTATTAATTTCTCACAATACAAAAATTGTGGATAGCACTCTCGAGATAATATTAACACAAACCTGGCACCACCTGGAGGTTGTTCCTTGTACTGTTTGCGCTGTGTCACTTTGATGGGTGGCCGATGGGTAACATGTGATACCAGGAAATTCATGAGGATATCTTCACAGTTCTGTGACTGCTCAACTGTCTTGTGGAGCAGAGGACTGAGCCAGTGAGTGTACAGGAAATTGTAATAGCGGTGATAGAAAGCTGCACCCGTTAGCACAATTGAATAGTCATTGGTCCATTTGGATGTGTAACCCCATGAACCCTGAACAAATGACAAACAAAATACACTACAATTTATACAGTCAATATATGGGATACCAGCAAACCATATTACAGTTTAATATAACGTTTTGTAAACAACTCAGAATATATACATTCCTTTGTATGCTTCCATTTATATACAGAATCCAGAAAACATCACACATAAACAAATATCAGAAAAGCTGGAAGACACTGATTTTTATGTATCATCAGATTTGGTGGCTTGTGGTTGATTTATTTGTTGATGCACATCACTTACTGATGGATTTACAGACAGACGACAGATTAAGCATCATAAGTACTGAAAGCATTTAAAATAGAGACTGTGTTTACATTCTGACATTTTAATGATTGAACAACCATTATAACACTGCGGTGTTCTAGAACAGTTGCTGCCACAAGTAACTGCAGTAACACATCTTGGCATGCATAAAGTTTCCAGAAACTTTTAAATTATTATCAGTAATGAATACCTGACTTTATGGACTGTCTTGTTCCAGATATTATGGCCTCCCAGTAGTTCAAGTATTTTCAATCTGATGACTGTGTGAGATAAAGTTATTGAGGAAACAGTTGCAAACTGTGGTTCCATTCTGGATGCAAATTACTCTCATGATAGTAACAGTGACAGAAAATCTAAAGTAAGATGCCACAAAAAGAAAAGTGAGAATTTCTTGTAAGTCAAAGACATTTTTTCAACATATATGTGATGGAACCAGTGCCAATAATAAGTATGTTATGCTTCAGTAATAGTGACAACGTTGATGCAACTATGTAATATAAGTAGTACTGCAGATGGCCGTCTTCTGAGTTATAGTGCTGTGTAGCAGTCATTGTCCTGATGGTGGAAGATGCAAGGACCTATCAAACGCTGGTTAACTTCTACCAGACTCTGCGGTGCTACAACCCAGAAGACAGCCATGAAAACCTCAAATCCTACTTAAGTAGTACTGGATATATTCTGGCCAGTTCTCTGCACTGATTGCAGACTCTTAAATTATTCAGGCATGTTAGTTTAGGAGCTATTATTTGTTTTCAAAGAAGTTGTTTCTCATAAAAAGTGGTCTGGAACAAGAGGTGGGAAAAGCAACCACATAACAAACCTTAGCATCATCCCAGTAATGAGATCTTGCAGGATATCCAACAATACGATCTGGAAATGACTTCCAGACAGCAAAGGCAAAGTCAACCTCATCTGTTGTAAGGAGGCAATCCTCATCAAGTGAAAGAACAGCATCTGTCTGGATGAGCGGGTGCGGGTAGAAGCGTTGTGAAATAGAGGAACTGCTGGCAGGACGGCCTACTTGTTGCTGGTTCACTACAGATCCCAGTTGTTCTGCAGCCATGTTGCCCCCACCCCCATATGGCACTTGCTGCTGAAGAATATTTAGTGGAACTGAGGATGGCAGTGATGGCCACCTGGACCTTGGTGGAGGGGGCTTTTCACCAGACCACACGATCACTATCTGAAATAATTATGTTAAAAATAAATATGAGGTGAAATCATCATTGTGTTAAGCACACACCTTTGCACAATGTCACACAGGCATGCAATGAGCATGGAGATAAAACTCGATGCTTTCTAGACTCTGGCACGACAGGATATGAGTGGTCAGCTAGATGAACTGGCTGTTTTATCTACCTCTAGGGATTTAGTCCCCTGGAACCATCTCTGTTGGGGATAAAATCTCAGTAGTGCAGTCACAGCCAGTAGAACTACCTCAGCTCATAACTATGACAGGAAACCATGCATACCAGACCTAAAGCAGTATTTTATTAAACTTTCAAGGAGATTAACACTCTGGTATGAAGGATCTGATGATGATACAAACAATAATTACAATGATGACCACAGCAGCATTTTCCTGCGCCACTTAATGAGCATAACATTACACTGACAGATTTGAAAACAGCCCCCTATTTATTCCGAATTTCCTTCTTATAAAATAATAATATGAGATGACAAAGTATTCGCTGAAGTCACTGGGCTACAGGCTGGACCACCAGGGTTTGATTCCTGTAAGAGGAGGAATTATTATCAAAACCTCCACATATGAACCAACACCGGGGCTGACTCCACCTCTTATCCAAAGGGTACTGACAGTTGTTTTCTAAGGGACAGAGCAGTAAGAGTGTGATGGCAACACTCACATCCACTAACTGCCAAGGTCTAAAATGTGTAGATATTTACCTCCCCGTCCTCATACATCACACGCCTTCACAGCATAGTCCTTATGAAATCTCTGCACTTACCCTTGCTACATACAGACTGCGAGCAATGTTCCTAATTAGGCGATACAAAGGTGATGTGCTCACTGCAGGGCCTCCCAACTGAGAGTATATGACAGCTGTAAATTGGTTGTCAGGCTCTGCACCAAGCATATCTAGATAGAAAGGATAGTGACGAAGAGTATCGGAGAAGTGAGGAAGTGTGAGCAGAGCACCCGGAGATGAATTCCACACCAGACCGTCCCTGGATGGTTGTAAAGGCAGCCGCTCACGAATTATCTGCAAGAAAAGCAATGGCTTACTATTTTCTGTGTGGCATACATTATCTTTATGGTCACCAAAGAAAGCATGAGTTACTTTTAAAAATGATATTCTATCTACAGCCAAGTCTCTCCAATTATCGTGTGGAATTCTAGCATAAATAAACACAGATAATGTGATAAGACAATGTTATAAATTGAGTTCTGTAAATATGACACGTCTCGCAAGCTTAAAAACACAATGGCTTACATTAAATTTGTAGGTCAATTACTTACTCTACTCAATTCTGCCCTGTAATTAAACATACTCATTTATTCAGGCACATGAATGGTGGAATTAAACTTCACCACATAAACTTAAGTCTTGGATTTGATTCTTGGCCAGGTGGCTGGCTGTACCGAACGGCTTCTTGTAGTTTTCTGCACACGCACTCAGAGATACTACCTTAAGACATACAATGACCATTTCCTTCTGCATCATTCCCAATTTATGAGTGACAATCATCCTTCCATTCAATTTGATTTTACAAATGTACATGACAAAATGTTACATAAACAAGCAACTGTGCAAATCAATGGTACAAAGTCATCCTTAGTTATTCAGATGGTTAAGAAATTCTCTGCTGTTTTGGAACCACAGTGTCTGCAAAATCCTACCATTGTACTTCATTCTATGCTACGTGAATTCAATTAACATCACACGCTCTGTTTCTCTAGGGGCAAAAACACAAACTGCACAAAGGAAGGGTAAAAATGCAGTACAGTGACAGCTTAAAAGGAAGGAATGGACTAAGTAAATGCATTAGGTCAGCGTTTAAACACGGCCGAGTGGTAATTTTGTGTTCATTTTAGACTTTCATCCATTTCATGTCTAAAGACATACTATGGAATATCATTCCCTTTCAATTTTGAATCTGACTATGGAATGCAATTTGACATGCAAATAACATTCCTCTGTAGCGCCACTTAAAAACACACCATGCCATAGTTACATTAATGTAAGTTTGTTAAGACCTTTAAAACTCAACCCAACACAAAGGCAGTTGAAACAGTTCCAAATTGAGGTCTATTTAGTGCGAGTGCACACGTATGCCTGCAGCGTCGGAAATGAACGTAACTCTTGAAATAAACATGGAGGGGGCAGAAGTGCTGTTATTTTCTGTGCTGAGTTCTCATCTTATCTCCATCATCAATACAAAGTGACTTAAGTCTTTTTACTATCAATTCGTTCAGTGGTGCCTTTCTCTGTTTTTCTCACTTTATAGATGGGCATAGGCAAAGGGATAATATTAAAATGGTCGAGGTGAAGATGTATCCATATTTAATTCGACACAAAGTCATGAACATATATGGGAAGTGACTACAATACAGGTAATGCAGAACAAGCAACTATCAAGTTCGTAAAAATTATAGAATATGTGGTATGAAATGGTCATTTTATTCACCGATATTTTAACATACTAGCTGTCTGACTGTTTTCTTTCGAATGCACCTTCAGGATATGCCATGTGTACTTCACATCAGAGTTCTTAAGCCAAGTGCCAGGTCGGCGGATCTATGACATTGGGAAAGAAAGGGACGTCGCGCTGGTTCACTTCAGATCGAACATAGCCCTTCCTGTAATTTTCTTGGGTCGCTCTTATTGTCCTGTTGATAGAAGCAGCAAGGACCTCTGAAACGTTGGCAAATTTCTACTAGACTACATGGCGCTACAGTCCAGAAGACAGCCATAGTCTGAGGTTTCGATGTGAAAACTTCAAATCTGACTGTAATTTGTTTTGTATAAATTGTTAAATGGCTGGACCCTGTACGTAATTTATGTAATTAATAATTAGTACTTAATTGCTTCAGTTGATTAAATTTAAATTTTACCCAAGCCGCCATTGGTCTCCTCAAGCCTGAGACGTCGTTGCCACGCGTGTTATACATACAGCTTCCAGTCTCAGAGCACATCTTCTGTCGCAAGATCAACAGCTTTCACGGCGTTTAACAATAATGAATTTTTCCCTTTCTATAAGCTGCGTCAGTTGGTTAAAGTCACCGACGTTTCGGTGACCGTCTCTGTCCCCATCATCACAGTCTTGATGATGAGGACAAGGCTTATAGCCCGAGAAGATTTGATTAACATCTCCGCTTATTTGTAACTTATTCTGTTATTTTCAAGTTTAAATGGTCATACAAGACCAGAATCAGTAAGTTTATAACAGAATAAAAGCCGCTCAAAAACGTGATCCCTTTTTAACATGAAATAATGGAGGTGGTGGCACTTCGACTTTGATATTTTCCAGGAAAGCAACCAACACTGCTATCGACGCCATGACTATCGAATTTTTGTATGCCTATTAATTACATTGTTTAAAAGTGTCACCCACATTAAAGTTCAATTTAAAAGCTGAGTACACTGTTTAACTATTCACTTTCTACATGGATATGTGCACTCCAGGGCATCGTAATAGCGAAGCTCGACTAATGACATTACATTTTACTAAGTGCGTTGGTAACGTTTATGTTTTATCTACAAAGTAAAATGACCACACTGACAAGTTACTGAAGAGTTCATAACAATCACCAAGCAAGCAAGATCTGATATAACTGCCTATTCCCAAACTCCACAGGATTCTGTAATTCAACTTTTTTACTGTATTTATTCTAGGGCGACATGTTTCGGCCCATTTTTGACCATCCTTAGGCAGTACAAGTGCAATGTCCAAAGTAAAATTATGCTTACAATTACTACATATAAACTGTAATCACATTTTCAATTAAAATAAACAGTGGCTCCACTGATGACAGCTGTGGTCTCTATCCCAATATTATCTTCTTTTTTATGTCTTGTAGTCAGATACTTTGATAGTCCTCAATGTCAGTGATATTTAAAAATTATAATACTTCTGATTTATGTTGTTCGTTAACGCCCTGTTACGTAAACTGTGGACCAATCTTTCGAAGTTGAAGTGATACCCCACTAAGTTCAAATTATTCTGTCTTGATTTCATAACCTATGGGCCGAGTCAGACAAGGTCGATTTGTTTGAATATATGACAAATTGGAAGAGCGAATTTTGACATATAATTTTGAAAATGGTAGAATTCTCGGGTGAATTCATCACTGGGCTAAACACGAGGTTTGCAACTGTCAAGGCACAGATAATCGCAAGTCACTAAAACAGTGGCCGAACACGATTCCTTTCTCTCAAAAAAAAAAACCAGTTCTTGTTAGAACGTCCAATGAGATAATATTCAAACACTGCGCATGCGCCTTGTTTAACAAGCGCACTTGTTTGTCGCTTGTCTATCATTGCAACTTGTATCGTACAACAAGCAGGAGAGAGACGCGTGTTTAAGTCTAGTGAAATTAGTCCCAGTGCCACAGCTGGTGTGACACTTTACTAATTAATGATTCTGCGGGTCTCCACCCCACCCCCCACCCATTTCCTTCTTCCTTTCCTGTCTGCAAGATAAGCTTCCACGTATTCACTAAGAGCCAAGACTGTTTGTTAATTCGACTTTACTCTCGCGTTCTTGGACAATTCCTTTTCCCTACCGTCTTTCAATGGCGGATGAGTAATATCATTAAAAATACACAAGCTTAAGAAACCATGTTTAAATTTGTTCATGTTGATTTTTCTTTAAAAATACAACGTGTTGTTATACTGTGGACACCATGCCAGAAGGGCTTATCAACGTATTTGCATAATCGGAGATATTTGGGCGTACGAACACTGGCATTGATATTTATTAAGACTTTTGGTTCAGTTTACAATGTCAGTCAAGACTCCCTGGTCTTCTGTTCGCTTGTGAATATAATTACATTAATTTTTAACAATATATTTTCGGCGTATGAACACTAGTAATGCAAATTTTTCAACCCAAATAAGCGTAAGAATTGTTTCCTAAAAATTTGCCATCTTAGCGACGATCGTCTTGTGGATGGAGGCAGCGGGCACCTCTGAAACGGTAGTAAACTGTCAGACTATACAGCACATCACCCGAAAAGAAAGTCATCTTCATTTTCGTAGCTTCTGTGTGAACAAGAAGTCTGTCCTTATATTTTTCTTAATATATCAAATAGGTATCAGTTTCCCCACTCCTAAGTAAAACAACGTCGTTAAAAACAACAGGTCTAAGCTATTGAATCTGAAGGTCATTACAGTTTTGAGACACCGAACAATCGAAGTATCAGCCTCACCTGTCACTTGAAACGCTTTGCTACTGAAGCTGACTTGATCGCTCATGCTTCTTGTATTACCATCGATCTCAGATAGAAACACGCAAAAACCCAGGGCGCCTCACAAAAAGACGGAACAAAACTTACAAAGGCTCACGACTAGAAGTATTATTTAGCATGTTAACAGACGATCTGACGTGAACATTTGACTTAGTAAATATGAATATGGCTCCTAGAACACATTACTGTAAGGAACGCCGAAATTTATATCAACATGAAAAATATTAATCAAATGTAAATTTTAATATGGTATACGTATCGCAGGGAAATGATATTCATAACTAACCTAACCTAATTTATAACTTGTGTTGGGCAAGGCCGTGGTCTAGGCAACACGGAGTTTTCCTCCGTGGCATCCCAACAATTACTCCATTCACACACAGAAGAAGGCAATGGCAAACCACTTCTGGATCATCTACAGAACACTAAATAAATAATAATAAAAAAATATTACTATGTATCACTAATAATATTTTTTGTATGAATAAAGTTCCCACAACTGAATTGTACCAATGGGGTTTAAGTAGGTATATTTATCAGCTGGGAAAGTCACTAAATTCCCTACTCTGACGAAATGCTTCTAGGGCTGAAAATTCAATATCTTGATTTTTCGAGTCTTAAGAAGCACGAGATGTAAAGCCTAATCAGGACCAGGTATCAAAGTGACAAAGACTCGCTGATAGAACAAATTTCCGTCACGTTTCCGGAACAGAATATTACATTAGCACCAGAAACCGTTCATTTCATTTCATAAGATGGGTACCCCACTTCTGTAACAAACTTCCACCCGAAGAAACTAATTTAAAACGCCTTCCTTGCTACAAACAAATGAACTTTGTTTCGCACTAACATTGTTGTAACATGAGAAGTAGATGAAAGGATAGACAAAGACAGGAATCGGGGGGGCTGAGAGAAATAAGGACGTAGAAAATTACACAGACACACAATTGGTTCAGTTCAAAGGAGTGGCGTGACGATCGCACGTGCGTCTGGTGAAGCTGGAATAGGAGAGGGGCAAAATGTCGGCGATCCGACGGACAGCACAGAGATGAATTAACGAAGGCATCACATCGCAGCAATGCCAGAAACTGAAACGGAAGTACATGAAGAAAGGAGACACAGAGCGAAATAAACAAGCAGGGAGATGAAGAAATACAAAGCGAAAGGAAGTGAAGAAGAGAAAAGGTTAAGGAGTAACTTAACACAACAACAACAACACGTAATATATTGTAAGATTTGAGGTTTTCACAGCGGTGAGTTTGAAGATTTCTGTCTTCTGGGTTTTTGCGCTGTATCGTCTGGTCGATGTTAACCAACGTTTCTGAGGTCATACTGCCTCCGTCATCAGGGCGATTCAGCGCAACAACCCAGAAGACAGAAATCTTCATACT
>NW_019059701.1:1814263-1829312 GCF_000696155.1 Zootermopsis nevadensis | reverse complement strand
TTCTTTCTCTGCCAGTCAACACAGCTGGAGTCATCCCTGATGACTGCCTGTGTAATCTGCGCGAGGCACACATGCTTCCGCTTCACAGTAGGACGTCCTTTAGACAGACGCCAATTGATTATACTTGCCCGCACACCTCGCATGCTGAATGGTTTGCATAACTTTCAGACACCATTCAGGAGATTAGTAAGGTTTACTCAGAGAGACATTGACCGAAGAGACATCAGAACAATGAATGATTCAAGGGACAATTTGCATTGCGACAATGCTCTAAACACTGACTAACCGCTTATGGCATTTAGCTTTTCAACTGACACTGCATTCGATATTAAGGTCTATTTAGTGAACAATGCAACACTAATAATGTCACGGTAACGTCGAAAGGTGCCAAGAAATGTGACTTTTCTAATCATTGCCCATTAAACGACAGTGGTCAATATATGTACTATGAACTTGATCATTCAGTGACTGTATATTTAGGGGTTCCGTATATTTCTCAGAATAAAGCCCGATTATTTCACCTAACAGCATTAAACAACTGTCTTTCGTAATGGATGAGCCGTGTTTTGTTTTTTTTAGATAAAAAATTAATCTTAAAATGCTATTTTGATTAACTTAAAAAGTTTAAAACTTAAAGTAAGTCAGGCAAAATAAAAATGTTGAGATTATCTTCCGGGTGTGTTCTTTGTGATTTTGCATAATTCAGCTGTTTGGACCTTGATGCAAATTCGAATGCGTACGAGAAATCTGCACCACAGCTCGCCGCTCTACCGACATGTTTCCACACACAGATGTCATATCATTCCAACTTGTATACCGTCTTTAAACACTAAACGTAAAGAAAATTGTTTAAAATAAAATCTGCAGAAGTTGGTGACGTTATATTTTGTGTCACATAAACCATTCTCCGGCTATGTACAGCTTTTTAGAAATTATATTAAATTCTGCTTGAGTTTCATATGCAGTAGTTTCTTTATTCAGTAGTTCAATAGTTTCCAGAGATGAGACACAAAGACAAACCGAACACGACGTACCAATTACGATCTCACTTCCTGTATTTTGTGCAAATAATTCATAAAAGCTTCTAAAAGTTATACTGCATATGCCGTTACTTTTATTTCAAACATTATCAACTTCAGAAATAATGTAGGTTTGAGACATCAGACGAGGCCGTAATTACTTTACTGTCAAAGGGAACGTGAGACGAACAAATAAGGGAACAATGAAATCTAGATGAGTTAGTGAAGTTTTCTTTTTTAATATAAAGAACAAAGCACTTTCCACAAGCTAGCGCGAAGTACCCTTGTATCTTCGTAAGAAAACAGCATTTACTTTCATGATGAATTAATTGTAACAGACTTTTAACAATTTCAGTTAGGCTGTAAACGACGACCTCTTTACGATGAGAAGATTTTAACATCCATATAACAACCCATCCCACACTTCTAGCCAAAGAACATTTATAATAACAATAAAGAAATAAACTTTCCATAAAGTCATGTACATGTTTCCCTTTCCCCAACTTACAAATTAACTTTACATGGTTCCCTGAACTTTTCCATGAAGTTTCACAAAAAGAACTTGAGAACTTCTAAACATTGTTTCTCTTTCTGCTGAAAAATCCTTATGCGTGTTAATGTCATACCCACCTCATTACCCTTAAGCCAATCATACATACATTATTAGGCGAACAGTACAACACCTGAGGCTCCTTATTATATAATTGTCTTCGTTGTCCTACTACATTCCCCTCCGAAGGCCCAAGTGTATTTTGCCACCCCTAAATCGACTTTATTCCCATAGAATCTAAAAAGAAGTTTCAAACCCAAATAAAACAACCGATAATTTCACAGTATTGGATATTTATATTTTTATATAATGGAAAGATACAAATATTCTACTAAATTTAATTCATTCTTAAATCCAAGCTTAATATCATTCTGATCTGATAGTATCTTTCTAACGTGGTTGAACGTCGCTATATTTAAGATTCATTAGTTACCCTTCTATTATGACTCTGTCCTACAATCTGTTAAGTGACATGAACTTAAGTTTTTGTGTTATAAGTGCAGTTAAGTTTGTCAGTACGGCAGGCGACGGCGGTCCACTTACAGTCTCGCGTCTGAAGTATGCCCGCCTGATAAGCTCTAGTGGGCAGTACAGGGCTTAGGAGCCGATGTTTCGGCTACTGCCAACAATCTCGGACCGGCATTCATCTATGTCCCACACTCTCGTTCCTTCTCTTTTTATCGGCTTATTCTTCCTTCTTCAGTCTGCTATTTTTTCATTGTATTCCCCCTCCGTCTTTTTGGTGCTGGCCATGTTCTTCCTTCACCCACCATCTTCAATTTCCTTTCTAACAACCACCACTGGCTACCCACTTCAACCCCAATTTATCAGGCTGTCCAACTTAACAGATGCATGTGAGAGCTCATTACCTCAAGTCCCACGTCTCAGAGTTTCCAATATATTCATACTTGTATGATTTGAGGTTTTCACAGCGGCGAGTATGAAGATTTCTGTCTTCTGGGTTGTTGCGCTGTTAGTCTGGTCGATGTTTACCAACGTTTCAGAGGTCATACTGCCTCCCTCATCAGGGCGATGAGTATGAAGATTTCTGTCTTCTGGGTTGTTGCGCTGTGTAGTCTGGTCGATGTTTACCAACGTTTCAGAGGTCATACTGCCTCCGTCATCAGGGCGGATTTAATCGCAACAACCCAGAAGACAGAAATCTTCATATTCATACTTAATACATTTTTATGTAATAAGAAGAAGAACGGAAATATGTAACCTGAAGGAAGAAGGCCACTTCGAAGACATGAACGTAGATGTGATGACAACATTAAAACGGATCTTAAAGAAATAGGTACATGAAAGAGTCCATTGGACTCATCTGGCTCACGATAGAGACGAGTAGCGAGCTCTTGTGAACACGGTAATGGACCTTTGGGTTCCGTAAAAGAAGGGGAATTTCTTGACTAGCTGAGCAACTACTTAGCTTCCCAAGAAGGACTTTGCTCCACTGAGTAAATAAACATACGTGCCGTCCTACTTCTAAGCCTAAATTCCCCCTTTCGAACAAAGACACGTCATCGTTGTAGCATGTCAGAGTGCCTGTCCGTCAGTAACTTTCGAACAAAATGGCGAATTTTGTGAAAACTTGGTACGCCATACATCACCGGTCTTATCGACTTAAGTTCAAACCGGGTACCATCCAAATACGAATATAATGTGTTATCGATCGATTTACTTCCATTCTTTCTCAGGGTAAAAATTGCAAAGCTGACAACATTAAAACTATCGCTTTGGTAGTTGGCTACTTTCAGCTTTCCATTAGCTAATAATTGAAAACTTTTAGTTTTTTATGGAAAGCACAGCGAGTATAAATAAATTAGCATAAGACGCAGTTCCAGTCCACGGATTTCCACTGCGTTATATTCAGATTCCAACGGATGAGAAAATAAAACCCAAGACCACACAGTGGCGTTATAAAAACGGCGGGATTTGGTGGAGAAGGAGAAAATGCGTTGAAGACATTTGCCTTTCTACATTCCACACAAACTTCCGCTTCATTTTGTATTTTTTTTTTTTTTTACTTTATCTTCACACTTATATTCCGCAGACTCACATTCTCGCGGCGTTTGGGTATTCCCAGTTTGACACACAGTGCTGCAACACAAGCGAAATAAAAAGTCCCAGCCCGTCTGTTCGTTCTCGCCTCTTGTTGTTCATTTGTTCTATCTCTCAGCATGCCAGTCTCCTTCAAGCACACATAGGCCCCTTGAAAGATACATAAACCAAACACAGACACACCGAAAAGAAGTCTAAGAAACAAGACAAATTTAAAAAATATTGTGAAAAGTCTGCGGCAGGATAATTAATCTTTTTTTCTTCATTTTATTCCTCAATTACCACGGATGAGCGAATCCGGCTCAGAACTTCTGTGGCAACCAAATAAAATTTGGGCTCCGAAGGAGGTCACTTTGAGCGTTTTGCACTCTGAGATCACACAGGTACACTAAATGTTCCACCCTTACCTCTACACCTCATTGTTTCTTATGATAAACACGTAGCAGTTTCAAGGTACAGAGTCCTGCAGTTTTAGTTTAATAAATTCGTGTACAGCCACTTACAGAGCATAAAATTCGTTACCAGGTTAACTGCATTAGTATTTCTTCCTTATAATGAAATCAGTGATGGACCAATCGACCTCTAGTCCAACAACCACCCAAGCCAAAACAAATAAACCTTATCACTAAGACCACAACAACCAACCAAACCTAAGAGATCGATGCAGCCAAACAAAACTTAGAATAAGATTACAGTATGGGACATCCTGCAGGTGTAGTAAGCCCGAGACCTGATGGGCAAAAAGTGAAAATTGTACCGTGAGGAGCTATCTCTTCAAACGCCTCTCTCCTCTAGCCTCGCGTTATCTCTCACGTTTCTCCCCTAACCCACACATTACTTGTAGCCCCACCACGCAATGTAAATGCGAGAATGCTCACATTTCCTTTCCTATAAAGATGGTTTCTCCGTCCGCCATATCGCTTGGGCTTTTTGTGCAGGTATCCTTGTCAACTTGTTCGATTCTATGCAGGCGTACGGTAATTACAGTACCAACCAGTAGGAACAGCAGTTCCTTTTCCCGTTAACGATTTCGCCTCCTGCTGCTTTATCATTTTTGCCACATTTACACCGAATCCACAAACCCACGCAACATAATACACAGGACTACTCGTGTACTATTCTATACTGTGTTTTATGTTGGTTTGTATATTATATATTTATTACTTTCTCCCTTCTTTTGCTATTTTATTTACGTACTTTTCTTTGTTTTTCTTCATTCATTCTCTTTCTTTTCTCTTCCTACTTCATTCCTTATTTATTCCTTCCTTGCCTTTGTTTTATTTCTTACTTTCTTCCATCTTTTCTTTTGTCAATTTGTTTCTTATCACATTCTCTCATTCTTTCTATGTGTCTTTTCTGTTTCATTTTTATTTTTTCCTTCTTTGTGTGTTCTGGTCTTTCTAGAGACAACGAAGTATAAAACAGAGAATTTGCCAATCAAAAGTACAGTAACAGGACAAAGAAACCCTACAACTCAACAGAAAACACCGGATGCATTCTGTACATTCACGAAGTTCCTCCTCGTAGCCACGAGGGGTTACGTGTGGCTAATTCGACACTGGGGCTGTCGTGACTAAGTGAACTACTCTTGAAACCAGAAGAAACTGGAACAGAAAATTGGACAAACTGCTACGGTACGGCCTAGTACCGCGATTCAATAATTACGGATATCAAACAAGCGGTTCCATGTCCACCACAAGTACAACAGCCATCACCAAACTGCATACTTTTGGCCACGGAAGGGCATCACCCTCCTTACCGCTCAGTTTTGACAACAGCACAGCGGTGTTAGTTTTGATACGCTGAAAGTTCTGAGCCGTCTTCACTCGCCTGGTCTCCGTTGCAGGGGGTAATCTGATGAAATGCAACCGCGTAGTCGAAACCGGAAACACTGTAGGATTCTCTCGATATCGGGTGCTGCGAGTATCGTCTCTCATGTATATCGATCTTAGCACATAACTGCTTCACCACGCCACTCTCAAATTCCATTTCTCGTACTACAAAAACCTGTACACAAATATCTCATCTCAATACGCGTTTATCCAAGCGTTATAATAGGCCATCTGGGCTTACTTTGACTGCTATTGGAGTTAACATGTTTAAAAACGAGCTCTGTGCTGTTTTGCATGCGCCATTAACCCAAATGTTCACTTACTGCTGATACAAAACTTTTATTTCACACAGAAATCTATTTTAACACTCAGACGACATGTGTCTTTACTCGGAGCAATGAACACAAATTATTTAATATATTTTTAACACTTCAGACCGAAATTAAAATGCACCCCGCAGAGCTCACATGTACAGCGTGGGCTAGCGTACTTAATGGGTCCCGTGTTAGTTAAAAATAAGCAAAACTGAATATAACTATCGTTTTTAAATACGTGATTTATGTCAATTGGAATGCATGAAAGTTATATCACAACAAATGCACAGTAAACACACGTCCCACCCATAACCAGTATTCGGTCAGCAGGCTTTATATTACATCATCTCAGCCATAACCATTTTATTACCAACCTATTTTGAAAAGAGTAAAAACCATCAATGAAACAACTCTTTGAATGAACAACGGGTTTCGCTAGCTTAATTTAAAAGCAGATGTGCAGCTGCTATTTTGATAACATTTTAAAACTTTTTTTAACTGAAATTCTGACCACAGTATCTAATAACTGTTTACTATGGACGTTCACATCCGCTAAGCGTACATGGAAAGAATAATAATTAATTTTTGGCTCGTTGTACTAGTATTATTTGTGTTCGTCACAAATGAAGAAAAATAAATACCCAGCATGACAATCACTGACAGCCACATACGATGCAACAACATAGAAGGTAGCCTTTCATTAAGAAAATACAACGCTCACCTAAATGCAGAGACTGAACGACTGGGATTCGCTTCCAAGCAGGGCAAGAGTATTCTCTTAGCTAGAATGTCCAGACCGGCTCTGGAGCGGGGTCTTTCCTCAGGGGTAAAGCGGCCGAGGCGTGAAGATAATCGCCCAGTGTACTGTCCACCAGACACGAAGGATTGCTCCTCCGAGAGTAACGAGGATACGGCGTGAAACTGAGGCATTTGTCGTTGAGGTACAGAACACGCGAAATCGTATCTAGAATGCGTGGAATTTAATTTTCACATCCCTTTTAGGTCATCACGAAATGGGGCTTAGGAACAGGAACAACCAGCTCTTCCTTCTACCTGTGTTAGCAAAGTCTGGCCTTCTATCCAAAAGCCCTGTCGCATTTTCAGGCGCGTTCACGACGAAGTCTTGCGGAATCCCCGATTCTGACGTCACTGGTCAA
Source organism: Zootermopsis nevadensis (assembly GCF_000696155.1). The sequence goes on along the minus strand of NW_019059701.1, from coordinate 1,822,379 downwards.
AGGTCAAATACAGGCAAGAACGCCAAACCTGTCAACGCCGCATTTTCAGGCGCGTTCACGACGAAGACTTGCGGAATCCCCGATTATGACGTCACTGACGACATTCGCATGGTCAAAGGTCAAATACTGGCAAGAACGCCAAACCTGTCAACGACGTGCGTAGTCCTCATTTCTTCACATTGTTTAATCAGCTTTATCGAACTTCTACAACAGAGACAACCAACGTCGAGGGAGAACGGTTAGCATTCCTACTTCGTATTCGGGAAGGTCCCGGGTTCAACTCTCGATACGAACACCATGTATCAAGACCTGGGATTTTCTTAGATGTCCTAGGTCCATCCAGGAAAAAGTAACTTATACGTTGTCCACGACCTTATCCTTCCATATCCATTCCAATTCATTATTAATTAATCATCGTATCATCCCAGGCTAAAAGCCTAGTTTGGGCAACTGACAGCGTTGTTAAGTAAACCACAAATAAAAATACCAAAGACGGCTATGCAATTCGGCTTACTTCCACGGCATAGAACTTGGACACGGGGGTAATTCAATGTTCACCTTCACTCCATAAAGATTTAGAAGCTAACCACTTTACCGTCGTCACTACCTGGTGTCGAAATGACCTGTCAACAGACGCATCACTGGAAGCGAAGGGCCATAATAACACACTCCATATTAGTATTTCGATTAATCTCGCTGAAGGGGTTATGGTTATAGAATTTCATAATGGAAACACGAAACAGCTGAACAGGAGCCAGACGGTTTCAAATTAGTAGCATATAAGGGAAGAGTTTTCAATGTGCAGTAGATGGCAGGTCACTGCCGAACTGCTGTGTGGTCAACAGGACGGTAATTACAGCAAAGAGCAGGCAACGTGTGGTGTTTGTTTCATAGGCACACACATCGTAACTACTAGGCTGCAAAAGTTCGCAGTCAGTGGCAGTAACAACCATTTCGTATGCTTTATCACACAAAACCTTCTTCTTGTCTTTTCGGAGTAAGCAATTTAACAAATGTTCCGGTCACAGAATCAGCAGTGGACATTCGAGAGAAGCTGTCTATTTTTAAAACAAGAGGGTGCTTTCTGTGGACAAAATGTCATCATAGCGGAGGTACTTTGTCCGTAAACTTACAGATAAATTCCGACCATTATCTCATGGCTGATATTTTGTCTCATACTAGTCTACTAAAAGTACAACGTGGTGCTAATGAGCCGTTACAAATGATTATCGCAACAGGAAGCTTAATGAACCATTACTTATTCCTTCCAGAATAATATACTTTCATATAATGCAGTTTGTAAATAATGACACTGGTAATTTCAATGACATTCTGGAAATTTGTTGTAGCAGAACATCTCCATCGTGATGTTCTATTATGTATATAAATGTTTACCTTACGCTGCAATTATTTAGGCTACCAAATATCATACAATAATGATACTGACATAAATGAAAAATGGAGGTTCTGCTTTTCACGTGTTTCCCCCAAAAAAACTTTAAATAAGAGAACTCGAAATGATACAGAGATACAAAATCTGTAACATAACGGCGGTTTCACAGGTCTTTGTCGCAATTAAATCTACAAAGATCGAGCGCTGTAGTGTTTAACTTGTATTCAAATGTACCAGGTTCGAGTCTCAACTTGGAGTTCGGTTATCCTGATTGCTGTCTCCGTGATTTTCCTTAATCCCCCCCGTAAAATACTCGGACAGCTTCCGTTTACTCACACTGACAATAATTCTTCAGCTATGAAACTATCAACCCATACAGTTGGAAGGCGTCGTAATATAACACAAGCAATCATTAATCCACTACACCACTGCACTAAACCTTTCGCATCTGCCTCCATTCTCTTTAAATTAGTGTATCGTTTAGTCACTGGATATCAGGCAAAAACGCAAACACTAATTAAACTTTAGGTGCATACGTCACCAAAATGCGTCCAGTAGTTGTCCTCGGCTCGCATACAGTCGCCTGGAAGGTCATTTGCCGCGGATATAAGAAGCTTACCTGGAACAAATAAATACAATTCAGTCTGAACTTCAGCAAACAGACTAAAGAAACAACAACAAGATAACTCAGACCCATATTGAATAAAATATGAACTTTATACTTAAGTCGGCAACGACTGCAGTAGAACACTGTGCTGATTAAGTATTCATATTTATACTAGGCGTCTAGCGATTACAAATGATTTTAATAAAGATTTTTCAACGGAAGTGGAGCTGGATCATTGTCAGTACACGTAAATAAGTACAAGCTTAAGAGCCTGTCCTACTTTCTTAGGAAATCTGAATATATAAATTTATATAAACATAGTCGAAATGACACAACGAAAAATTCAACTCCGAATTATTTCTTTAGAATATTCACCCCTTAACCCCTGTTTTTCTTTCCTGTATCCATTTCTTAGCTTTATCTCTTCCCTCTCTTCCCCCCTCCAAACTTGCAATAACAGTTATAACTATTAACTGTGCCACGCACTATTTCATTTAAACGTTTGAGCCACTCAAAACACAGCTGTTTCTAAAAGCTGCCTATTGGTAACATAACTATAAAAGTTTAAAGTTCTACCATCTAGCGTCATTACCGAGACTTTTAGGCCTCTGGGACAAAATAAAGACTGGTATGATTAAATGCTAGAAAATAGATGATAAATGCGCACAAAATTTTAGTTGGGAAGTCTGAAAAGACCACTTGGAATACACAGGCGAAGACGAGAGGATAATATTAAAGTAAATCTTCATGAAACAATATGGGAGGGTTAGGAGTGTATTCATCTAGCTCAGGGCTGAACAAATGCCTTTTCGACTCAAGATCAATCTCTTGAATGACGCATTTATTGTCCCACCATGCGTGCTACATTCCTCGTCCATCTCATTCTCTCTGATTTGTTCCTAGTAAAATGTGTACAACTTTCGAAGCTCCTCATTACTTCAACAAAACAAAGGACAAAAGTCAGTCTCATTTGGACCGCGAATTAGAAGCCATGTGATATTCCAATTCGACGAACTTGCTTCACGGTACATTTGATATAACCAGTATCATCAAATCAAAATTGGACGCGTGACACAGAACCCCGCAGAGGGCAGCTACTTTAAAATGCATAAGGAAATGACGACACCTCTTACACAGACCAATTTCCGGAAAGTGTAAAGGAGATGGAGCATGGAGTTAATGTTCTGTGTGGTGGCCTTATCGCTTTATTCCTAAAGGTTTATTTTATATAGACTGCTCGCTAAAGCCACAGGCGAATCCAAGGAATCAGGGGTATCCAAATCGATGAAAAAGTAAACACTGCACAATATAACCACGACATCGTTTCTTCACAGCGCCAATTCCATACTTTCTGCAAGGAGGTGTTGCATGATAAAACGTCTGTTATCGCAGTTTTTTTGGGGCGGATAAGAAAAGAAATCCACTTCTGTAGATTTTTATCTGCAACTAAAGGAAATCGGGACGAAAGGGTGTATATGAGGAAACGCTGTACACCATTTCACAATAGTTTCCATACATTTCATTATCACTCACGGCACAGAAAAAATATTTTAAATATGTTTCATAACACAAGTTCTAGATTTTATGCCTGGTACTTATTTTTCCGACGACTAGGTTTTAAGAAACGCAATTATATTCGAGCTTGTTGCTTTTATTCTCTAACAATCACATTGTACGATTTGAGATTCACATGGCCGTGACTACGAAGATGGCCGTCTTCTGAGTAGCTGGAATCTGCCTGGAGGTGCCTAGAAAAACCACTAAAAAAATCCAGTCAGGTTCACGGTTGTAGATCCGTGTAGTCTGGTAGAAGTTTACTAATATCTCAGAGGTCCTTGCTGCTACCCTGATGACTGAGACAGCAGTACCTCTGAAACGTTAGTAAACTTCTACCGGACTACATGGAGCTACAACACAGAATATAGACAACAACATACACATTATTTCAGAAACAGGTCAACCAAATAAGCGCGGTATGTTCTACGCACTTTAAGGTCAGTAAAACTGAAATCATACAGAAATTAAATACTTTACCACTCGCAGTGTCAGCAGATAACATAATCAACATTCATACTTTTTTCCCGAATATGAAACGCACTTACTTTTCTTCCAAATAATTTCCAAAAAAAGTTTACCGCGTTATAATCGCGCACGTTCAGATTCACGTGTAAGAAAATAGGCTTGTACGACAATATTTCCAAACGCTTTTAATACATCAATAGTTGTATATATATTTATAAAACCATTAAATTTATTTTGTAAAACTTCAGTACAATATTTTCATAATTTAACATTTCAAGACTGCGACGCGCATTTTATTCGAAGACACATCATTTCAGCAGTTTTCATAAATGAAGCGTGCGGAGGTCTACGCCATCCCGCCACTGCACCCAAATAACACGTAAAATAAAATATGGCACGAGAAGGGTTCAAAGACTGCAATTTTGTTTACCCCTGCTTCTAAGGATCCGCAGAGCTGATCGTTACGAGGATCAAGCGACTCCTGTTTCTTACACGCGGCATATAGGTTACAAGTTAAAGTAGAAGTCTCCGTAATTAGGTCATAAAGTTATATAAAGTCTTTTCAAAAACATCTTGTCATCTTAGTAATTATATGATAGATCCAAGAAGATTCTTGTTTTATTTAACAACGTTCTTCTTTTTAACTGCGTAGATTATAAAACGTCGACTGATCAAGAATAATGAATTAGAAAATAACAGAAAAAAGGGTCCATGGCATATTTCAAATCTCCGCTGCATCTAACGCAATAGAACGTAGTTTGTCATTTAAACGTGAGAAATAATTAAATATTATTTGCTCCAATATCGCCAAGCTTACATGAAATTTAAATCGAAGAGATAAGATACCACCCAAGCATTTGTCTGGAGGGACAGTGGAAAAGCACGTAAACCTCACTCACAGATAGTCGATTCCCTGTCCTTCCGAATACTAACAAAGGTTTTGACGATGGCTGGCTCCTGGGTAGTTGCGTCATGTAGTCTGGTAGAAGTAAATCGATGTTTATGAGGTACTTACGGCCGCCATCATCAGCTTGATAATGGAGGCAGAAAGGACCTCTGAAACGTTTGTAGACTACTACCAGACTACATAGCGCAACTACCCAGGAGACAGCCATCTTTAGACTCAGCGCCGTGAAAACATTTCTTTCCTATTTGAATAACTATAAATCAGTGTAGTAAGAATCATGTCATACAGTTAGTTAGTGGGGGATGGAGTGGGGTAGGGTCACAATATAAAATTTATGACATGGTTCAAAACTGGAGTTCTTCCGATATCATAACTTAAAAAAAAAGTAGAACAGCCTGCAGCTGGTCTCGCTTTAAAAAAATATATATAACTGAATTTGTACTTGGCTACCTGAGTGGATTTGATGTCGACTGCTAATGAGGGTAACAAATTAATGAGTCGTTCATTCTCTCTGCAGGATCACTTTAGAGGCCTAGAGGCCTGTTGAACTTTGCTGTGTACAAGAAAAACACAACACTAATGAGAGCATTAGCTCTATCATCTGGTTATAGATTCATCAATGAATTAAATTAACAAAATCTAGCCACGATAAAACATATGAAACCTGTTCATCACACATTAATCTTTACTGATTCATACAGCTGTAAAGACTAGATATCGTACCATTAAATATTCGTGGGTAACACAAGTCAATTAACGCTTTCGTTTCAGGAAAATGCATGCAACAAGCCTCTGTACGTAATTGCGAGGTAAGATAAAGTCGCCACCATTTAAACTGAAACATCCAAAAAGAACGTGCGATTTTTGGTTCTCAAGGCGGGGATAACGATGACTGCCTTCCAGGTTGTTTGCCATCTAATGACAAGAGTTGGAAGTATGAAATATCGGAAATATCGTTTCGAAGAAAAATTCCTGCGCTATGTAGCGTGGTAGAATTTTACCTTATCACCCTGATGATGGGAGCAGCAGGGATCTCTTAAACTCCAGTAAACTTCTACCAGACTACACGGCGCTACAACCCAGAAGACAAATATTATCAAAAAGAACATTCAAGGGTGTGATTAACTCTTTCGGAACCTAGACGCTCAAATGCGCTACACATTAGTCCGCATATTTTCCATCTCGTCACTCAGGCCTCAGAATCTCACGATGCAAAAGAACGTAGAGGTGTAAGAAGATAAACGAGGATAATGAAGAGGAGATAAAAATAAAGCGGCTGAAAGAATGAGAAATTAGCACTAGCTTGGAGAGAAATCCATAAAAAAATGTGTACACCAGAAAGGATGAGTAATTAAACATTTTGGTATGGTTACTTTCGCCAGACGTGAAATTCATTGGTGGGTTTCCCTTCAAACCACACCATTATCAAAGAACAACAGTTAGAAATAATCTGTGTTATGTATTACGTTATTTGAACGCTTTCATTGAGGTCTGCCCTCATTTAAATAGATTGCAAGCAAGCATGAAAATTTAAAGATGTGTGCTCTGCGACCTGCCCAATCAATGGTCTCGTAACACAATTGAATGTTCGGTGTACCAAATTATACAATCCCCCCTCTTTACCCCAATATACCTTGCCCGGTAATTGTCCTTAGTAATGGACAGCTAATTACGTACACCTGCATTACTACTGTTAAGTGATGCTTTTACACCCACGTTTGAATCTCAGGATACCTCAAATATCTGCATCATTAACAACACTTTTCGTAAGTACAGCTCTCAGTGTTCTGTATATTACCGGCTTTTAACGGTATCCCAAGACACCTGGACATTTTTACACTTCAGGAAGGAATGAAAAAGGACAAATCAATGGATTTTACGAAATATCCCTCTTGTTAGTGGGCGTATTCGCAATGAACTTTCTCTATAACGAAAACACAAGCCGAACTTAATAACCCAAGCCAATGAGTGAATCATGGCTTGTCGATAACAAATATGTACACCAAGATGTAATACATATGCCTATTTATCCTGCTGTAGATATCTAATCGCACAGTTGAAATTTCGATTCGTTGGTTGAATTGGTCTTTATTTATTTGTGGGGACAGGCCTGTACGATAAGAAGTAGATAAACCATTTAAGAATGAACTCAATTTTAAAATTAATTATTAAAACAAAGGAAAGATACCATTACATTCAAATTAACAGGAAATTCGAGGATGACTTGTCCTCTCGGGTGATTCACCGTATAATCTCGTACAAACTGACTAATATTTCAGAGATGATTACTGCTTCCATCATCAGGACGATGAGTTATAAGTATCTTCACTATATACATCTTTAGTGTTACAGAACTCTCTCAGAAAAATGTGTGATTACAGAAATTCATTAGAACATCTTTATCTCCTATTACGTGTGCCGCATCGAAGGCGTTGTCCTAGCTTCCACTATCAGCTTGTCATGCAACTGACATTCAGTAGAAGATGGCTGTAGTTTGGTAAAAGTTTACCATCGTCTCAGAGGTCCTTGCTGCTTCCATCATCATCATGAGCAGTGAAGCGTTGCATGCACTTAGAAAACAGAGCACCATTGAACGTCACCCACCTATTTTCGTTCTTTTTTCCCATGTGACCAGCTGCAATAAAACCCTGAGGTCTGAGCTCCACTTGCCGTAACCCTGTGACACTTGTTCCAGCATTTGTATGTAAACCCGTGCTATGTTTATCAGAGCAATTAAGTTAATGTACCTGGTGCAGAGTCGGTGAAGCATGAAACTGTATTGGTATTCCCTTTTTAAAAACCTCTATCTCTATGGAAACACAACCGCCGGAATACTAGTAGCGTGTGATTTTTCTCTGACCGAGAAGAGCTGGAGTCTGTTTTCAGCAACTTTACGACTACTGAAATGGTAACTAAATTACAGACTGCACTATACAGTTCAATACAAGGTGCGATCGAAAGGTTTCAAGACTGCGCGTATAAAAACCCGTACACTTATCTCAGGTATTAAATTCATCCATCACCCTCGAAGTAGTTCCCCTGGGAGTGAACACAACGATCCCAGCGCCGCTGCCAAGCCTGGAAGCATCCCTGGAAATCTTTCTTTGTCAGCCTGTCAAGCACCATCTGCGATTCTGCCTGAATCTCTCCTATCGTCTCAAATCTCCTTCCCTTTACCTGAATTTTC